>JBBGZY010002053.1:0-145000 GCA_037952925.1 Lithobates clamitans
GTAAGTAATACAGAGGTAAGTAGTAAATGATACAGAGTTCAGAGGTCAGTAGTAAGTAATGCAGAGGTCAGAGGTCAGTAGTAAGTAATACAGAGGTCAGTAGTAAGTGATGCAGAGTTCAGAGGTAATTGGTAAGTAACATTGAATTCAGGGGTCAGTAGTACTGCAAGGCTCAGTAGTAGGTAATACAGAGGTCAGTAGTAAGTAATACAGAGTTCAGTAGTAATGTAGAGTTCAGGTGTCAGTAGTACATTGTAAGTAGCACAGGGTTCAGAAGTCTGTAGTAAGTACTGCAAGGCTCAGAGGTCATTAGTAAGTAGCATGGCATGCAGGGGTCAGTAGTAATGCAGGGGTCAGTAGTAATGCAGGGGTCAGTAGTAATGCAGAGGTCAGTAGTAAAGCAGGGGTCAGTAGTAATGCAGGGGTCAGTAGTAATGTAGGGGTCAGTAGTAATGCAGGGGTCAGTAGTAATGTAGGGGTCAGTAGTAATGCAGAGGTCAGTAGTAATGCAGGGGTCAGTAGTAATGTAGGGGTCAGTAGTAATGCAGGGGTCAGTAGTAATGTAGGGGTCAGTAGTAATGCAGGGGTCAGTAGTAATGTCGGGGTCAGTAGTAATGCAGGGGTCAGTAGTAATGCAGGGGTCAGTAGTAATGTAGGGGTCAGTAGTAATGCAGGGGTCAGTAGTAACATTGCAGGGGTCAGTAGTAATGCAGGGGTCAGTAGTAATGCAGGGGTCAGTAGTAACATTGCAGGGGTCAGTAGTAATGTAGGGGTCAGTAGTAATGCAGGGGTCAGTAGTAATGTAGGGGTCAGTAGTAATGCAGGGGTCAGTAGTAATGCAGAGGTCAGTAGTAATGCAGGGGTCAGTAGTAATGCAGAGGTCAGTAGTAATGCAGGGGTCAGTAGTAATGCAAGGGTCAGTAGTAATGTAGGGGTCAGTAGTAATGCAGAGGTCAGTAGTAATGCAGGGGTCAGTAGTAATGCAGGGGTCATTAGTAATGTAGGGGTCAGTAGTAATGCAGGGGTCAGTAGTAATGCAGGGGTCAGTAGTAATGTAGGAGGTCAGTAGTAATGCAGGGGTCAGTAGTAATGCAGGGGTCAGTAGTAATGTAGGGGTCAGTAGTAATGCAGGGGTCAGTAGTAATGCAGGGGTCAGTAGTAATGCAGGGGTCAGTAGTAATGTAGGGGTCAGTAGTAATGCAGGGGTCAGTAGTAATGCAGGGGTCAGTAGTAATGCAGGGGTCAGTAGTAATGTAGGGGTCAGTAGTAATGTAGGGGTCAGTAGTAATGCAGGGGTCAGTAGTAATGTAGGGGTCAGTAGTAATGCAGGGGTCAGTAGTAATGTAGGAGTCAGTAGTAATGCAGGGGTCAGTAGTAATGCAGGGGTCAGTAGTAATGTAGGGGTCAGTAGTAATGTAGGGGTCAGTAGTAATGCAGGGGTCAGTAGTAATGTAGGGGTCAGTAGTAATGCAGGGGTCAGTAGTAATGTAGGGGTCAGTAGTAATGTAGGGGTCAGTAGTAATGCAGGGGTCAGTAGTAATGTAGGGGTCAGTAGTAATGCAGGGGTCAGTAGTAATGTAGGAGTCAGTAGTAATGCAGGGGTCAGTAGTAATGTAGGGGTCAGTAGTAATGTAGGGGTCAGTAGTAATGTAGGGTCAGTAGTAATGCAGGGGTCAGTAGTAATGTAGGGGTCAGTAGTAATGTAGGGGTCAGTAGTAATGCAGAGGTCAGTAGTAATGTAGGGGTCAGTAGTAATGTAGGGGTCAGTAGTAATGCAGGGGTCAGTAGTAATATAGGGGTCAGTAGTAATGCAGAGGTCAGTAGTAATGTAGGGGTCAGTAGTAATGCAGGGGTCAGTAGTAATGTAGGGGTCAGTAGTAATGCAGGGGTCAGTAGTAATGTAGGGGTCAGTAGTAATGTAGGGGTCAGTAGTAATGCAGGGGTCAGTAGTAATGTAGGGGTCAGTAGTAATGCAGGGGTCAGTAGTAATGCAGGGGTCAGTAGTAATGTAGGGGTCAGTAGTAATGCAGGGGTCAGTAGTAATGTAGGGGTCAGTAGTAATGTAGGGGTCAGTAGTAATGCAGGGGTCAGTAGTAATGTAGGGGTCAGTAGTAATGTAGGGGTCAGTAGTAATGCAGGGGTCAGTAGTAATGCAGGGGTCAGTAGTAATGTAGGGGTCAGTAGTAATGCAGGGGTCAGTAGTAATGCAGGGGTCAGTAGTAATGCAGGGGTCAGTATTAATGTAGGGGTCAGTAGTAATGCAGGGGTCAGTAGTAATGTAGGGGTCAGTAGTAATGCAGGGGTCAGTAGTAATGCAGGGGTCAGTAGTAATGTAGGGGTCAGTAGTAATGTAGGGGTCAGTAGTAATGTAGGGGTCAGTAGTAATGCAGGGGTCAGTAGTAATGTAGGGGTCAGTAGTAATGCAGGGGTCAGTAGTAATGCAGGGGTCAGTAGTAATGTAGGGGTCAGTAGTAATGCAGGGGTCAGTAGTAATGCAGGGGTCAGTAGTAATGCAGGGGTCAGTAGTAATGTAGGGGTCAGTAGTAATGCAGGGGTCAGTAGTAATGCAGGGGTCAGTAGTAATGCAGGGGTCAGTAGTAATGTAGGGGTCAGTAGTAATGCAGGGGTCAGTAGTAATGTAGGGGTCAGTAGTAATGTAGGGGTCAGTAGTAATGTAGGGGTCAGTAGTAATGCAGGGGTCAGTAGTAATGCAGGGGTCAGTAGTAATGCAGGGGTCAGTAGTAATGCAGGGGTCAGTAGTAATGTAGGGGTCAGTAGTAATGCAGGGGTCAGTAGTAATGTAGGGGTCAGTAGTAATGTAGGGGTCAGTAGTAATGCAGGGGTCAGTAGTAATGCAGGGGTCAGTAGTAATGCAGGGGTCAGTAGTAATGTAGGGGTCAGTAGTAATGTAGGGGTCAGTAGTAATGCTGGGGTCAGTAGTAATGCAGGGGTCAGTAGTAATGCAGGGGTCAGTAGTAATGTAGGGGTCAGTAGTAATGCAGGGGTCAGTAGTAATGCAGGGGTCAGTAGTAATGCAGGGGTCAGTAGTAATGTAGGGGTCAGTAGTAATGCAGGGGTCAGTAGTAATGCAGGGGTCAGTAGTAATGTAGGGGTCAGTAGTAATGCTGGGGTCAGTAGTAATGCAGGGGTCAGTAGTAATGCAGGGGTCAGTAGTAATGCAGGGGTCAGTAGTAATGCAGGGGTCAGTAGTAATGTAGGGGTCAGTAGTAATGCAGGGGTCAGTAGTAATGTAGGGGTCAGTAGTAATGTAGGGGTCAGTAGTAATGCAGGGGTCAGTAGTAATGCAGGGGTCAGTAGTAATGCAGGGGTCAGTAGTAATGTAGGGGTCAGTAGTAATGTAGGGGTCAGTAGTAATGCTGGGGTCAGTAGTAATGCAGGGGTCAGTAGTAATGCAGGGGTCAGTAGTAATGTAGGGGTCAGTAGTAATGCAGGGGTCAGTAGTAATGCAGGGGTCAGTAGTAATGCAGGGGTCAGTAGTAATGTAGGGGTCAGTAGTAATGCAGGGGTCAGTAGTAATGCAGGGGTCAGTAGTAATGTAGGGGTCAGTAGTAATGCTGGGGTCAGTAGTAATGCAGGGGTCAGTAGTAATGCAGGGGTCAGTAGTAATGTAGGGGTCAGTAGTAATGTAGGGGTCAGTAGTAATGTAGGGGTCAGTATTAATGTAGGGGTCAGTAGTAATGCAGTAACTACAGAAATTCTGTAGTTGTCATTTAGGTGCAGATCACCGGCACATAATTTAATAAGCAATCTTCTCTTCACATCAGAGCACCGCAGAGTTGGGAGCACTCCCCCTATGTATGCTAAGGACCCCACATTCAGCTTCCTTCACTGAGTATTACTGAGGCGCCATCATTACATAGTAGGTGAGGTAGAGAAAAGTCCATCAAGTCCATCAAGTCCAACCTATGTGTGTGATTATGTGTCAGTATTACATTACATATCCCTGTATATTGTGGTCATTCAGGTGATTATCTAATAGTTTCTTGAAGCTATCAATGCTCCCCGCTGAGACCACCGCCTGTGGAAGGGAATTCCACATCCTTGCTGCTCTTACAGTAAAAAACCCTCTATGTAGTTTAAGGTTAAACCTCTTTTCTTCTAATTTTAGTGAGTGGCCACGAGTCTTGGTAAACTCCCTTCCACGAAAAAGTTTTCTCCCTATTGTGGGGTCACCAGTCCCTTATTTATATATTGTGGGGTCACCAGTCCGGTATTTGTATATTGTGGGGTCACCAGTCCGGTATTTATATATTGTGGGGTCACCAGTACGGTATTTGTATATTGTGGGGTCACCAGTCCGGTATTTGTATATTGTGGGGTCACCAGTCCGGTATTTATATATTGTGGGGTCACCAGTCTGGTATTTATATAATGTGGGGTCACCAGTCCGGTATTTGTATATTGTGGGGTCACCAGTCCGGTATTTGTATATTGTGGGGTCACCAGTCCGGTATTTATATATTGTGGGGTCACCAGTCCGGTATTTGTATATTGTGGGGTCACCAGTCCGGTATTTGTATATTGTGGGGTCACCAGTCCGGTATTTATATATTGTGGGGTCACCAGTCCGGTATTTATATATTGTGGGGTCACCAGTCCGGTATTTGTATATTGTGGGGTCACCAGTCCGGTATTTGTATATTGTGGGGTCACCAGTCCGGTATTTGTATATTGTGGGGTCACCAGTCCGGTATTTATATATTGTGGGGTCACCAGTCCGGTATTTATATATTGTGGGGTCACCAGTCTGGTATTTATATATTGTGGGGTCACCAGTCCGGTATTTATATATTGTGGGGTCACCAGTCCGGTATTTATAAATTGTGGGGTCACCAGTCCGGTGTTTATATATTGTGGGGTCACCAGTCCGGTATTTGTATATTGTGGGGTCACCAGTCCGGTATTTGTATATTGTGGGGTCACCAGTCCGGTATTTGTATATTGTGGGGTCACCAGTCCGGTATTTATATATTGTGGGGTCACCAGTCCGGTATTTATATATTGTGGGGTCACCAGTCCGGTATTTATATATTGTGGGGTCACCAGTCCGGTATTTGTATATTGTGGGGTCACCAGTCCGGTATTTATATATTGTGGGGTCACCAGTCCAGTATTTCTATATTGTGGGGTCACCACTCCGGTATTTATATAATGAAATCATATCCCCTCTCAAGCGTCTCTTCTCCAGAGAGAATAAGTTCAGAGCTCACAACCTTTCCTCATAACTAAGATCCTCCAGACCCTTTTTATTAGCTTTGTTGCCCTTCTTTGTAGTCGCTCCATTTCCAGTACATCCTTCCTGAGGACTGGTGCCCAGAACTGGACAGCATACTCCAGGTGCGGCCGGACCAGAGTCTTGTAGAGCGGGAGAATTATCGTTTTATCTCTGGAGTTGATCCCCCTTTTTAATGCCAATATTCTGTTTGCTTTGGCATTGGATGCCATTGCTGAGCCTATTGTGGGCCTGCAGCCAAGGCTTTCCAAGAATTACAGGGAAGAAAAGTGAGGAGATAATGTCCATACGGAGCCGTTCTTGGTGGACACCGGCAATGGTGACCGGCAAATGTGTAGTCTCCTGGGTGACCGGCTCAGATTTTATAGTGGATCCATTGGCCAAATGAATGGAAAATCTTTGAGCTTTAGGAAGCAGTAGGAATCTGATGTCTTGCTGCGAAGGATGAATCCATAAAGCATCTGCAGGCTCCTGAGTCAATAACGGTGGGCACTGACAGAGTCCTTCCTGGGAGCTGCAATCACATAGAGAGGGCAAGGTGAGAAGAGGTCTGGATTCCAGTAAGTACATGATCAGAAGGTTTTGACAAAGACTTACGACGTTTGGCAGGGCAATTCCTGACATAGTGCCCGGGGTTCCCCGCAGTTAGGACATAGATTATTCGCCCGGCGGCGTTGACGTTCTTCCATGGTAAGAGAAGGGAGAAGTACCCCCCAACTGCATGGGTTCAGATGTGTCCGTCGTAGGGGTAGACTGAGTGGTAGGAGCCGGATGCAGGTGACTGGGTACTCTGGGCAACATCCAAGTTGGTCGGGAAAACCCTGTTGCCCTTTCCGCTCTTCATTCCCTCAGATGACGGTCAATCTGTATGGCAAGATTGATCAATGCCTCTAAGGTCTGGGGTACACCAACTCAGGCTAGCTTGTCCTTCAGAGGGTCAGATAGCCCCATGCAAAACTGGTAACGGAGGGCAGCGTCATTCCAGTCAGTGTCTGCTTTCTACCGCCGGAATTCGACCACATAATCTTCTGCCGCCGCGGCTTCTGCAGTTGCAGGGAGCTGAGGGCCTTCATACAGTTGAGCCATTGCATTGAAGAGAGTGGTAAGGTCGGTTAATACTTCAGCCTTCTGTTCCAGGAGGAGGTGGGCCCAGGTTTGGGGGTTCACCCGAGAGCAAGGAGACAGCAAAGCCCACTTTGGTGGCTTCCAGGGAGAAGGAACGTGGTTGGGGGGGCAAAGTACAGTTCACAGGAGTTGCGAAACGCTCTGAATTTGCTCCGTTCCCCGGCAAATTTTTCGACCCTTGGTTCAGGTGGAAGCATCACAACCGTAGGAGAGGATTCTGTGCCTGTCGAGGAGGTTGAAGGTTGAGAGGTTCCCTGGATTCCAGTGGGAGAAGACAATACTTGGACCCGTTCCTCCAACCGGGTGTATCCCTCCTGATGGCTCTTGACAGCCTGGGTCAGGCCTGCCAGGTGCAAGCATAGGAGTTCCTGCATAGGAGAGGCTCCCTGCTCGGGCTCAGACATGGCTGTTTGCTGCAGAGCAAACAGCAATGTTTACCCGTGTCATAGGATGCCCACGTGTCCCGGATTGCCCGGGACTGTCCCACAATGGACATGTCTGTCCTGGGTCCCGGGTACCTTCATTCCGGGACAGTGTCCCGGAATTAAAACCTGGACACAGCCAGTTCAGCCACCCTATTAACTATATTTGTGGAACTGGTTGCTAGGGCCGGCCCCGCCTGGCGTCTAGTAACCAGTGATGTCACAGGCAGTGAGCGAGGCTGCCCTGCTGTCTCCACCCACCTCGGCCGTCGGCACCTCCTCCTTCTCCGACACCCGGCGGCATGCAGCAGGGAGTCAGGACAGTGTCTCCCGAGTCCCTGACCAGCCCACCTACTGTGTGTCAGCCTGCCCGACTGCTGCTACTGCTCGGGTGGCAGGCGGTGGGTCTGGTTACCAGCGATGACAGTGCGAGGAAGCAGGAGTGGCAGCGGCTGTCAGGCTGACCCCAGAGGAGCATGAAGTATCCAGACTCCAGTCCCGGAACTCCTCCTCCCTGCACTTCACCGCAAAGAGCAAGTGACACCGACAAGGAGCTGCAGTCACAGGTACAGATAACATGGGGCTGTGGCAGGGAGAACACAAGCAGGACTGGAATAGGGTGGCCGTGAGGTCGGCGGTGTGCTCTGCTCTTAACATTGACATGGCATGATTAATGACCATCGCTCCCCTGGGCTCTCTGAATGGGGCACTCTGGAGGTCACTCTGGAGGTACTATCTTAGTGCCTCTGGAGTGTCCCCTTACATCCTCCAGGGTGTCCCATTAAAACCTCCAGGGTACCTCCAGAGTGCCCCTTTACTTTTTTCCAGAGTACCCCTTTACTTTTTCCAGAGTGCCCACTGACATCCTTCAGCATGGATGAACAGTAGTACTAAGGGGGCACTGTGGAGGAGGATGTAAGGGGCACTCCAGAGGATGTAAGGAGGCACTAAGAGGGCACTCTGGAGGATGTAAGGAGACTATGGCTAAGTTAGTACCGCCAGAGTGCCCCTTACATCCTCCAGAGAGCCCCCTTACATCCTCCAGAGTGCCCCCTTACATCCTCCAGAGTGCCCCCTTACATCCTCCAGAGAGCCCCCTTACATCCTCCAGAGAGCCCCCTTACATCCTCCAGAGAGCCCCCTTACAACCCTCGGAGTGCTCCCTTACATCCTCCAGAGTGCCCCCTTACATCCCCCAGAGAGCCCCCTTACATCCTCCAGAGTGCCCCCTTACATCCTCCAGAGAGCCCCCTTACATCCTCCAGAGAGACCCCTTACATCCTCCAGAGAGCCCCCTTACATCCTCCAGAGAGCCCCCTTACATCCTCCAGAGAGCCCCCTTACATCCTCCAGAGAGCTCCCTTACATCCTCCAGAGTGCCCCCTTACATCCTCCAGAGAGCTCCCTTACATCCTCCAGAGAGACCCCTTACATCCTCCACAGAGCCCCCTTACATCCTCCAGAGAGCCCGCTTACATCCTCCAGAGTGCCCCCTTACATCCTCCAGAGAGCCCCCTTACATCCTCCAGAGAGCCCCCTTACAACCCATAGAGTGCCCCCTTACATCCTCCAGAGTGCCCCCTTACATCCTCCACAGAGCCCCCTTACATCCTCCAGAGAGCCCCCTTACATCCTCCAGAGAGCCCCCTTACATCCTCCAGAGAGCCCCCTTACATCCTCCAGAGAGCCCCCTTACATCCTCTAGAGAGCCCCCTTACATCCTCCAGAGAGCTCCCTTACATCCTCCAGAGTGCCCCCTTACATCCTCCAGAGAGCTCCCTTACATCCTCCAGAGAGACTCCTTACATCCTCCAGAGAGCCCCCTTACATCCTCCAGAGTGCCCCCTTACATCCTCCAGAGTGCCCCCTTACATCCTCCAGAGAGACCCCTTACATCCTCCAGAGTGCCCCCTTACATCCTCCAGAGAGACCCCTTACATCCTCCAGAGTGCCCCCTTACATGCTCCAGAGAGCCCCCTTACATCCTCCAGAGTGCCCCCTTACATCCTCCAGAGTGCCCCCTTACATCCTCCAGAGAGCCCCCTAACATCCTCCAGAAAGCTCCCTTACATCCTCCTCCAGAGAGCCCCCTTACATCCTCCAGAGAGCCCCCTTACATCCTCCAGAGAGCCCCCTTACATCCTCCAGAGAGCCCCCTTACATCCTCCAGAGAGACTCCTTACAACCCTCGGAGTGCCCCCTTACATCCTCTAGAGAGCCCCCTTACATCCTCCAAAGAGCCCCCTTACATCCTCCAGAGAGCCCCCTTACATCCTCCAGAGAGCCCCCTTACATCCTCCAGAGTGCCCCCTTACATCCTCCAGTGAGCCCCCTTACATTCTCCAGAGAGCCTCCTTACATCCTCCAGAGAGCCCCCTTACATCCTCCAGAGAGCCCCCTTACATCCTCCAGAGAGCCTCCTTACATCCTCCAGAGAGCCCCCTTACATCCTCCAGAGAGCCCCCTTACATCCTCCAGAGAGCCCCCTTACATCCTCCAGAGTGCCCCCTTACATCCTCCAGAGAGCCCGCTTACATCCTCCAGAGTGCCCCCTTACATCCTCCAGAGAGCCCCCTTACATCCTCCAGAGAGCCCCCTTACAACCCATAGAGTGCCCCCTTACATCCTCCAGAGTGCCCCCTTACATCCTCCACAGAGCCCCCTTACATCCTCCAGAGAGCCCCCTTACATCCTCCAGAGAGCCCCCTTACATCCTCCAGAGAGCCCCCTTACATCCTCCAGAGAGCTCCCTTACATCCTCCAGAGTGCCCCCTTACATCCTCCAGAGAGCTCCCTTACATCCTCCAGAGAGCCCCCTTACATCCTCCAGAGAGCCCGCTTACATCCTCCAGAGTGCCCCCTTACATCCTCCAGAGAGCCCCCTTACATCCTCCAGAGAGCCCCCTTACAACCCATAGAGTGCCCCCTTACATCCTCCAGAGTGCCCCCTTACATCCTCCACAGAGCCCCCTTACATCCTCCAGAGAGCCCCCTTACATCCTCCAGAGAGCCCCCTTACATCCTCCAGAGAGCCCCCTTACATCCTCCAGAGAGCCCCCTTACATCCTCTAGAGAGCCCCCTTACATCCTCCAGAGAGCTCCCTTACATCCTCCAGAGTGCCCCCTTACATCCTCCAGAGAGCTCCCTTACATCCTCCAGAGAGACTCCTTACATCCTCCAGAGAGCCCCCTTACATCCTCCAGAGTGCCCCCTTACATCCTCCAGAGTGCCCCCTTACATCCTCCAGAGAGACCCCTTACATCCTCCAGAGTGCCCCCTTACATCCTCCAGAGAGACCCCTTACATCCTCCAGAGTGCCCCCTTACATGCTCCAGAGAGCCCCCTTACATCCTCCAGAGTGCCCCCTTACATCCTCCAGAGTGCCCCCTTACATCCTCCAGAGAGCCCCCTAACATCCTCCAGAAAGCTCCCTTACATCCTCCTCCAGAGAGCCCCCTTACATCCTCCAGAGAGCCCCCTTACATCCTCCAGAGAGCCCCCTTACATCCTCCAGAGAGCCCCCTTACATCCTCCAGAGAGACTCCTTACAACCCTCGGAGTGCCCCCTTACATCCTCTAGAGAGCCCCCTTACATCCTCCAAAGAGCCCCCTTACATCCTCCAGAGAGCCCCCTTACATCCTCCAGAGAGCCCCCTTACATCCTCCAGAGAGCTCCCTTACATCCTCCAGAGAGCCCCCTTACATCCTCCAGAGAGCCCCCTTACATCCTCCAGAGAGCCCCCTTACATCCTCCAGAGAGCTCCCTTACATCCCCCAGAGAGACTCCTTACAACCCTCGGAGTGCCCCCTTACATCCTCTAGAGAGCCCCCTTACATCCTCCAAAGAGCCCCCTTACATCCTCCAGAGAGCCCCCTTACATCCTCCAGAGAGCCCCCTTACATCCTCCAGAGAGCCCCCTTACAACCCATAGAGTGCCCCCTTACATCCTCCAGAGTGCCCCCTTACATCCTCCACAGAGCCCCCTTACATCCTCCAGAGAGCCCCCTTACATCCTCCAGAGAGCCCCCTTACATCCTCCAGAGAGCCCCCTTACATCCTCCAGAGAGCTCCCTTACATCCTCCAGAGTGCCCCCTTACATCCTCCAGAGAGCTCCCTTACATCCTCCAGAGAGACCCCTTACATCCTCCACAGAGCCCCCTTACATCCTCCAGAGAGCCCGCTTACATCCTCCAGAGTGCCCCCTTACATCCTCCAGAGAGCCCCCTTACATCCTCCAGAGAGCCCCCTTACAACCCATAGAGTGCCCCCTTACATCCTCCAGAGTGCCCCCTTACATCCTCCACAGAGCCCCCTTACATCCTCCAGAGAGCCCCCTTACATCCTCCAGAGAGCCCGCTTACATCCTCCAGAGTGCCCCCTTACATCCTCCAGAGAGCCCCCTTACATCCTCCAGAGAGCCCCCTTACAACCCATAGAGTGCCCCCTTATATCCTCCAGAGAGCCCCCTTACATCCCCTAGAGAGCCCCCTTACATCCTCCAGAGAGCCCCCTTATATCCTCCAGAGTGCCCCCTTACATCCTCCAGAGTGCCCCCTTACATCCTCCAGAGAGCCCCCTTACATCCTCCAGAGAGCCCCCTTACATCCTCCAGAGTGCCCCCTTACATCCTCCAGTGAGCCCCCTTACATTCTCCAGAGAGCCTCCTTACATCCTCCAGAGAGCCCCCTTACATCCTCCAGAGAGCCCCCTTACATCCTCCAGAGAGCCTCCTTACATCCTCCAGAGAGCCCCCTTACATCCTCCAGAGAGCCCCCTTACATCCTCCAGAGAGCCCCCTTACATCCTCCAGAGTGCCCCCTTACATCCTCCAGAGAGCCCGCTTACATCCTCCAGAGTGCCCCCTTACATCCTCCAGAGAGCCCCCTTACATCCTCCAGAGAGCCCCCTTACAACCCATAGAGTGCCCCCTTACATCCTCCAGAGTGCCCCCTTACATCCTCCACAGAGCCCCCTTACATCCTCCAGAGAGCCCCCTTACATCCTCCAGAGAGCCCCCTTACATCCTCTAGAGAGCCCCCTTACATCCTCCAGAGAGCTCCCTTACATCCTCCAGAGTGCCCCCTTACATCCTCCAGAGAGCTCCCTTACATCCTCCAGAGAGACCCCTTACATCCTCCAGAGAGCCCCCTTACATCCTCCAGAGTGCCCCCTTACATCCTCCAGAGTGCCCCCTTACATCCTCCAGAGTGCCCCCTTACATCCTCCAGAGAGACCCCTTACATCCTCCAGAGTGCCCCCTTACATCCTATAGAGAGACCCCTTACATCCTCCAGAGAGCCCCCTTACATCCTCCAGAGTGCCCCCTTACATCCTCCAGAGAGCCCCCTTACATCCTCCAGAGAGCCCCCTTACATCCTCCAGAGAGCCCCCTTACATCCTCCAGAGTGCCCCCTTACATCCTCCAGAGAGCCCGCTTACATCCTCCAGAGTGCCCCCTTACATCCTCCAGAGAGCCCCCTTACATCCTCCAGAGAGCCCCCTTACAACCCATAGAGTGCCCCCTTACATCCTCCAGAGTGCCCCCTTACATCCTCCACAGAGCCCCCTTACATCCTCCAGAGAGCCCCCTTACATCCTCCAGAGAGCCCCCTTACATCCTCCAGAGAGCCCCCTTACATCCTCTAGAGAGCCCCCTTACATCCTCCAGAGAGCTCCCTTACATCCTCCAGAGTGCCCCCTTACATCCTCCAGAGAGCTCCCTTACATCCTCCAGAGAGACTCCTTACATCCTCCAGAGAGCCCCCTTACATCCTCCAGAGTGCCCCCTTACATCCTCCAGAGTGCCCCCTTACATCCTCCAGAGAGACCCCTTACATCCTCCAGAGTGCCCCCTTACATCCTCCAGAGAGACCCCTTACATCCTCCAGAGTGCCCCCTTACATGCTCCAGAGAGCCCCCTTACATCCTCCAGAGTGCCCCCTTACATCCTCCAGAGAGACCCCTTACATCCTCCAGAGTGCCCCCTTACATCCTCCAGAGAGCCCCCTAACATCCTCCAGAAAGCTCCCTTACATCCTCCTCCAGAGAGCCCCCTTACATCCTCCAGAGAGCCCCCTTACATCCTCCAGAGAGCCCCCTTACATCCTCCAGAGAGCCCCCTTACATCCTCCAGAGAGCTCCCTTACATCCCCCAGAGAGACTCCTTACAACCCTCGGAGTGCCCCCTTACATCCTCTAGAGAGCCCCCTTACATCCTCCAAAGAGCCCCCTTACATCCTCCAGAGAGCCCCCTTACATCCTCCAGAGAGCCCCCTTACAT
Source organism: Lithobates clamitans (assembly GCA_037952925.1). Lineage (NCBI taxonomy): Eukaryota > Metazoa > Chordata > Amphibia > Anura > Ranidae > Lithobates > Lithobates clamitans. The sequence goes on from JBBGZY010002053.1 coordinate 13,085, forward strand.
CCTCCAGAGAGCCCCCTTACATCCTCCAGAGAGCCCCCTTACATCCTCCAGAGAGCCCCCTTACATCCTCCAGAGAGCCCCCTTACATCCTCCAAAGAGCCCCCTTACATCCTCCAGAGAGCCCCCTTACATCCCCTAGAGAGCCCCCTTACATCCTCCAGAGAGCCCCCTTATATCCTCCAGAGTGCCCCCTTACATCCTCCAGAGTGCCCCCTTACATCCTCCAGAGAGCCCCCTTACATCCTCCAGAGAGCCCCCTTATATCCTCCAGAGTGCCCCCTTACATCCTCCAGAGAGCCCCCTTACATCCTCCAGAGAGCCCCCTTATATCCTCCAGAGTGCCCCCTTACATCCTCCAGAGAGCCCCCTTACATCCTCCAGAGAGCCCCCTTACATCCTCTAGAGAGCCCCCTTACATCCTCCAGAGAGCCCCCTTACATCCTCCAAAGAGCCCCCTTACATCCTCCAGAGTGCCCCCTTACATCCTCCAGAGAGACCCCTTACATCCTCCAGAGTGCCCCCTTACATCCTCCAGAGAGCCCTCTTATATCCTCCAGAGTGCCCCCTTACATCCTCCAGAGAGCCCCCTTACATCCTCCAGAGTACCCCCTTACATCCTCCAGAGAGCCCCCTTACATCCTCCAGAGAGCCCCCTTACATCCTCCAGAGAGCTCCCTTACATCCCCCAGAGAGACTCCTTACAACCCTCGGAGTGCCCCCTTACATCCTCCAAAGAGCCCCCTTACATTCTCCAGAGAGCCCCCTTACATCCTCCAGAGAGCTCCCTTACATCCTCCAGAGAGCCCTCTTATATCCTCCAGAGTACCCCCTTACATCCTCCAGAGAGCCCCCTTACATCCTCCAGAGAGCCCCCTTACATCCTCCAGAGTGCCCCCTTACATCCTCCAGAGTGCCCCCTTACATCCTCCAGAGTGCCCCCTTACATCCTCCAGAGTGCCAGAGAGCCCCCTTACATCCTCCAGAGTGCCCCCTTACATCCTCCAGAGAGCCCCCTTACATCCTCCAGAGTGCCCCCTTACATCCTCCAGAGTGCCCCCTTACATCCTCCAGAGAGCCCCCTTACATCCTCCAGAGAGCCCCCTTACATCCTCCAGAGTGCCCCCTTACATCCTCCAGTGAGCCCCCTTACATTCTCCAGAGAGCCTCCTTACATCCTCCAGAGAGCCCCCTTACATCCTCCAGAGAGCCCCCTTACATCCTCCAGAGAGCCTCCTTACATCCTCCAGAGAGCCCCCTTACATCCTCCAGAGAGCCCCCTTACATCCTCCAGAGAGCCCCCTTACATCCTCCAGAGTGCCCCCTTACATCCTCCAGAGAGCCCGCTTACATCCTCCAGAGTGCCCCCTTACATCCTCCAGAGAGCCCCCTTACATCCTCCAGAGAGCCCCCTTACAACCCATAGAGTGCCCCCTTACATCCTCCAGAGTGCCCCCTTACATCCTCCACAGAGCCCCCTTACATCCTCCAGAGAGCCCCCTTACATCCTCCAGAGAGCCCCCTTACATCCTCCAGAGAGCCCCCTTACATCCTCCAGAGAGCTCCCTTACATCCTCCAGAGTGCCCCCTTACATCCTCCAGAGAGCTCCCTTACATCCTCCAGAGAGACCCCTTACATCCTCCACAGAGCCCCCTTACATCCTCCAGAGAGCCCGCTTACATCCTCCAGAGTGCCCCCTTACATCCTCCAGAGAGCCCCCTTACATCCTCCAGAGAGCCCCCTTACAACCCATAGAGTGCCCCCTTACATCCTCCAGAGTGCCCCCTTACATCCTCCACAGAGCCCCCTTACATCCTCCAGAGAGCCCCCTTACATCCTCCAGAGAGCCCCCTTACATCCTCCAGAGAGCCCCCTTACATCCTCCAGAGAGCCCCCTTACATCCTCTAGAGAGCCCCCTTACATCCTCCAGAGAGCTCCCTTACATCCTCCAGAGTGCCCCCTTACATCCTCCAGAGAGCTCCCTTACATCCTCCAGAGAGACTCCTTACATCCTCCAGAGAGCCCCCTTACATCCTCCAGAGTGCCCCCTTACATCCTCCAGAGTGCCCCCTTACATCCTCCAGAGAGACCCCTTACATCCTCCAGAGTGCCCCCTTACATCCTCCAGAGAGACCCCTTACATCCTCCAGAGTGCCCCCTTACATGCTCCAGAGAGCCCCCTTACATCCTCCAGAGTGCCCCCTTACATCCTCCAGAGTGCCCCCTTACATCCTCCAGAGAGCCCCCTAACATCCTCCAGAAAGCTCCCTTACATCCTCCTCCAGAGAGCCCCCTTACATCCTCCAGAGAGCCCCCTTACATCCTCCAGAGAGCCCCCTTACATCCTCCAGAGAGCCCCCTTACATCCTCCAGAGAGACTCCTTACAACCCTCGGAGTGCCCCCTTACATCCTCTAGAGAGCCCCCTTACATCCTCCAAAGAGCCCCCTTACATCCTCCAGAGAGCCCCCTTACATCCTCCAGAGAGCCCCCTTACATCCTCCAGAGTGCCCCCTTACATCCTCCAGTGAGCCCCCTTACATTCTCCAGAGAGCCTCCTTACATCCTCCAGAGAGCCCCCTTACATCCTCCAGAGAGCCCCCTTACATCCTCCAGAGAGCCTCCTTACATCCTCCAGAGAGCCCCCTTACATCCTCCAGAGAGCCCCCTTACATCCTCCAGAGAGCCCCCTTACATCCTCCAGAGTGCCCCCTTACATCCTCCAGAGAGCCCGCTTACATCCTCCAGAGTGCCCCCTTACATCCTCCAGAGAGCCCCCTTACATCCTCCAGAGAGCCCCCTTACAACCCATAGAGTGCCCCCTTACATCCTCCAGAGTGCCCCCTTACATCCTCCACAGAGCCCCCTTACATCCTCCAGAGAGCCCCCTTACATCCTCCAGAGAGCCCCCTTACATCCTCCAGAGAGCCCCCTTACATCCTCCAGAGAGCTCCCTTACATCCTCCAGAGTGCCCCCTTACATCCTCCAGAGAGCTCCCTTACATCCTCCAGAGAGACCCCTTACATCCTCCACAGAGCCCCCTTACATCCTCCAGAGAGCCCGCTTACATCCTCCAGAGTGCCCCCTTACATCCTCCAGAGAGCCCCCTTACATCCTCCAGAGAGCCCCCTTACAACCCATAGAGTGCCCCCTTACATCCTCCAGAGTGCCCCCTTACATCCTCCAGAGAGCCCCCTTACATCCTCCAGAGAGCCCCCTTACATCCTCCAGAGAGCCCCCTTACATCCTCCAGAGAGCCCCCTTACATCCTCTAGAGAGCCCCCTTACATCCTCCAGAGAGCTCCCTTACATCCTCCAGAGTGCCCCCTTACATCCTCCAGAGAGCTCCCTTACATCCTCCAGAGAGACTCCTTACATCCTCCAGAGAGCCCCCTTACATCCTCCAGAGTGCCCCCTTACATCCTCCAGAGTGCCCCCTTACATCCTCCAGAGAGACCCCTTACATCCTCCAGAGTGCCCCCTTACATCCTCCAGAGAGACCCCTTACATCCTCCAGAGTGCCCCCTTACATGCTCCAGAGAGCCCCCTTACATCCTCCAGAGTGCCCCCTTACATCCTCCAGAGTGCCCCCTTACATCCTCCAGAGAGCCCCCTAACATCCTCCAGAAAGCTCCCTTACATCCTCCTCCAGAGAGCCCCCTTACATCCTCCAGAGAGCCCCCTTACATCCTCCAGAGAGCCCCCTTACATCCTCCAGAGAGCCCCCTTACATCCTCCAGAGAGACTCCTTACAACCCTCGGAGTGCCCCCTTACATCCTCTAGAGAGCCCCCTTACATCCTCCAAAGAGCCCCCTTACATCCTCCAGAGAGCCCCCTTACATCCTCCAGAGAGCCCCCTTACATCCTCCAGAGAGCTCCCTTACATCCTCCAGAGAGCCCCCTTACATCCTCCAGAGAGCCCCCTTACATCCTCCAGAGAGCCCCCTTACATCCTCCAGAGAGCTCCCTTACATCCCCCAGAGAGACTCCTTACAACCCTCGGAGTGCCCCCTTACATCCTCTAGAGAGCCCCCTTACATCCTCCAAAGAGCCCCCTTACATCCTCCAGAGAGCCCCCTTACATCCTCCAGAGAGCCCCCTTACATCCTCCAGAGAGCCCCCTTACATCCTCCAGAGAGCCCCCTTACATCCTCCAAAGAGCCCCCTTACATCCTCCAGAGAGCCCCCTTACATCCCCTAGAGAGCCCCCTTACATCCTCCAGAGAGCCCCCTTATATCCTCCAGAGTGCCCCCTTACATCCTCCAGAGTGCCCCCTTACATCCTCCAGAGAGCCCCCTTACATCCTCCAGAGAGCCCCCTTACATCCTCCAGAGTGCCCCCTTACATCCTCCAGTGAGCCCCCTTACATTCTCCAGAGAGCCTCCTTACATCCTCCAGAGAGCCCCCTTACATCCTCCAGAGAGCCCCCTTACATCCTCCAGAGAGCCTCCTTACATCCTCCAGAGAGCCCCCTTACATCCTCCAGAGAGCCCCCTTACATCCTCCAGAGAGCCCCCTTACATCCTCCAGAGTGCCCCCTTACATCCTCCAGAGAGCCCGCTTACATCCTCCAGAGTGCCCCCTTACATCCTCCAGAGAGCCCCCTTACATCCTCCAGAGAGCCCCCTTACAACCCATAGAGTGCCCCCTTACATCCTCCAGAGTGCCCCCTTACATCCTCCACAGAGCCCCCTTACATCCTCCAGAGAGCCCCCTTACATCCTCCAGAGAGCCCCCTTACATCCTCCAGAGAGCCCCCTTACATCCTCCAGAGTGCCCCCTTACATCCTCCAGAGTGCCCCCTTACATCCTCCAGAGAGACCCCTTACATCCTCCAGAGTGCCCCCTTACATCCTCCAGAGAGACCCCTTACATCCTCCAGAGTGCCCCCTTACATGCTCCAGAGAGCCCCCTTACATCCTCCAGAGTGCCCCCTTACATCCTCCAGAGAGACCCCTTACATCCTCCAGAGTGCCCCCTTACATCCTCCAGAGAGCCCCCTAACATCCTCCAGAAAGCTCCCTTACATCCTCCTCCAGAGAGCCCCCTTACATCCTCCAGAGAGCCCCCTTACATCCTCCAGAGAGCCCCCTTACATCCTCCAGAGAGCCCCCTTACATCCTCCAGAGAGACTCCTTACAACCCTCGGAGTGCCCCCTTACATCCTCTAGAGAGCCCCCTTACATCCTCCAAAGAGCCCCCTTACATCCTCCAGAGAGCCCCCTTACATCCTCCAGAGAGCCCCCTTACATCCTCCAGAGAGCTCCCTTACATCCTCCAGAGTACCCCCTTACATCCTCCAGAGAGCCCCCTTACATCCTCCAGAGAGCCCCCTTACATCCTCCAGAGTGCCCCCTTACATCCTCCAGAGAGCCCCCTTACATCCTCCAGAGTGCTCCCTTACATCCCCCAGAGAGACTCCTTACAACCCTCGGAGTGCCCCCTTACATCCTCTAGAGAGCCCCCTTACATCCTCTAGAGAGCCCCCTTACATCCTCCAAAGAGCCCCCTTACATCCTGCAGAGAGCCCCCTTACATCCTCCAGAGAGCCCCCTTACATCCTCCAGAGAGCCCCCTTACATCCTCCAGAGAGCCCCCTTACATCCTCCAGAGAGCCCCCTTACATCCTCCAGAGAGCCCCCTTACATCCCCTAGAGAGCCCCCTTACATCCTCCAGAGAGCCCCCTTACATCCCCTAGAGAGCCCCCTTACATCCTCCAGAGAGCCCCCTTATATCCTCCAGAGAGCCCCCTTACATCCCCTAGAGAGCCCCCTTACATCTTCCAGAGAGCCCCCTTATATCCTCCAGAGTGCCCCCTTACATCCTCCAGAGTGCCCCCTTACATCCTCCAGAGAGCCCCCTTACATCCTCCAGAGAGCCCCCTTACATCCTCCAGAGTGCCCCCTTACATCCTCCAGTGAGCCCCCTTACATTCTCCAGAGAGCCTCCTTACATCCTCCAGAGAGCCCCCTTACATCCTCCAGAGAGCCCCCTTACATCCTCCAGAGAGCCTCCTTACATCCTCCAGAGAGCCCCCTTACATCCTCCAGAGAGCCCCCTTACATCCTCCAGAGAGCCCCCTTACATCCTCCAGAGTGCCCCCTTACATCCTCCAGAGAGCCCGCTTACATCCTCCAGAGTGCCCCCTTACATCCTCCAGAGAGCCCCCTTACATCCTCCAGAGAGCCCCCTTACAACCCATAGAGTGCCCCCTTACATCCTCCAGAGTGCCCCCTTACATCCTCCACAGAGCCCCCTTACATCCTCCAGAGAGCCCCCTTACATCCTCCAGAGAGCCCCCTTACATCCTCTAGAGAGCCCCCTTACATCCTCCAGAGAGCTCCCTTACATCCTCCAGAGTGCCCCCTTACATCCTCCAGAGAGCTCCCTTACATCCTCCAGAGAGACCCCTTACATCCTCCAGAGAGCCCCCTTACATCCTCCAGAGTGCCCCCTTACATCCTCCAGAGTGCCCCCTTACATCCTCCAGAGTGCCCCCTTACATCCTCCAGAGAGACCCCTTACATCCTCCAGAGTGCCCCCTTACATCCTCCAGAGAGACCCCTTACATCCTCCAGAGAGCCCCCTTACATCCTCCAGAGTGCCCCCTTACATCCTCCAGAGAGCCCCCTTACATCCTCCAGAGAGCCCCCTTACATCCTCCAGAGAGCCCCCTTACATCCTCCAGAGTGCCCCCTTACATCCTCCAGAGAGCCCGCTTACATCCTCCAGAGTGCCCCCTTACATCCTCCAGAGAGCCCCCTTACATCCTCCAGAGAGCCCCCTTACAACCCATAGAGTGCCCCCTTACATCCTCCAGAGTGCCCCCTTACATCCTCCACAGAGCCCCCTTACATCCTCCAGAGAGCCCCCTTACATCCTCCAGAGAGCCCCCTTACATCCTCTAGAGAGCCCCCTTACATCCTCCAGAGAGCTCCCTTACATCCTCCAGAGTGCCCCCTTACATCCTCCAGAGAGCTCCCTTATATCCTCCAGAGAGACTCCTTACATCCTCCAGAGAGCCCCCTTACATCCTCCAGAGTGCCCCCTTACATCCTCCAGAGTGCCCCCTTACATCCTCCAGAGAGACCCCTTACATCCTCCAGAGTGCCCCCTTACATCCTCCAGAGAGACCCCTTACATCCTCCAGAGTGCCCCCTTACATGCTCCAGAGAGCCCCCTTACATCCTCCAGAGTGCCCCCTTACATCCTCCAGAGAGACCCCTTACATCCTCCAGAGTGCCCCCTTACATCCTCCAGAGAGCCCCCTAACATCCTCCAGAAAGCTCCCTTACATCCTCCTCCAGAGAGCCCCCTTACATCCTCCAGAGAGCCCCCTTACATCCTCCAGAGAGCCCCCTTACATCCTCCAGAGAGCCCCCTTACATCCTCCAGAGAGACTCCTTACAACCCTCGGAGTGCCCCCTTACATCCTCTAGAGAGCCCCCTTACATCCTCCAAAGAGCCCCCTTACATCCTCCAGAGAGCCCCCTTACATCCTCCAGAGAGCCCCCTTACATCCTCCAGAGAGCCCTCCTATATCCTCCAGAGTGCCCCCTTACATCCTCCAGAGAGACCCCTTACATCCTCCAGAGTACCCCCTTACATCCTCCAGAGAGCCCCCTTACATCCTCCAGAGAGCCCCCTTACATCCTCCAGAGAGCTCCCTTACATCCCCCAGAGAGACTCCTTACAACCCTCGGAGTGCCCCCTTACATCCTTTAGAGAGCCCCCTTACATCCTCCAAAGAGCCCCCTTACATCCTCCAGAGAGCCCCCTTACATCCTCCAGAGAGCCCCCTTACATCCTCCAGAGAGCCCCCTTACATCCTCCAGAGAGCCCCCTTACATCCTCCAGAGAGCCCCCTTACATCCTCCAAAGAGCCCCCTTACATCCTCCAGAGAGCCCCCTTACATCCCCTAGAGAGCCCCCTTACATCCTCCAGAGAGCCCCCTTATATCCTCCAGAGTGCCCCCTTACATCCTCCAGAGTGCCCCCTTACATCCTCCAGAGAGCCCCCTTACATCCTCCAGAGAGCCCCCTTATATCCTCCAGAGTGCCCCCTTACATCCTCCAGAGAGCCCCCTTACATCCTCCAGAGAGCCCCCTTATATCCTCCAGAGTGCCCCCTTACATCCTCCAGAGAGCCCCCTTACATCCTCCAGAGAGCCCCCTTACATCCTCTAGAGAGCCCCCTTACATCCTCCAGAGAGCCCCCTTACATCCTCCAAAGAGCCCCCTTACATCCTCCAGAGTGCCCCCTTACATCCTCCAGAGAGACCCCTTACATCCTCCAGAGTGCCCCCTTACATCCTCCAGAGAGCCCTCTTATATCCTCCAGAGTGCCCCCTTACATCCTCCAGAGAGCCCCCTTACATCCTCCAGAGTACCCCCTTACATCCTCCAGAGAGCCCCCTTACATCCTCCAGAGAGCCCCCTTACATCCTCCAGAGAGCTCCCTTACATCCCCCAGAGAGACTCCTTACAACCCTCGGAGTGCCCCCTTACATCCTCCAAAGAGCCCCCTTACATTCTCCAGAGAGCCCCCTTACATCCTCCAGAGAGCTCCCTTACATCCTCCAGAGAGCCCTCTTATATCCTCCAGAGTACCCCCTTACATCCTCCAGAGAGCCCCCTTACATCCTCCAGAGTGCCCCCTTACATCCTCCAGAGAGCCCCCTTACATCCTCCAGAGAGCCCCCTTACATCCTCCAGAGTGCCCCCTTACATCCTCCAGAGAGCCCCCTTACATCCTCCAGAGAGCCCCCTTACATCCTCCAGAGTACCCCCTTACATCCTCCAGAGAGCCCCCTTACAACCCTCGGAGTGCCCCTTAGTACAATAGTACTAAGGGGGCTCCCTGGAGGAGGATGTAAGGGGGTGGATAGACCTGCTGTACTCCCTGCGGTAATCCCTCTGAAAAGTGATCCTAGAGCCCACTTGTGATCTTGTACACAGGCCCACTGTCTGCATAATACGCCCCGCCCCAAAAATTGGCCAAAAAAAAGTATAAAGAAATCATCTTTTGGGGGGGGGGGGGGGTGTCCCTGAATGGAAGTTTGGAAATGTGGTCACCCTAGTCAGACAGGTTTAAATAACCCGCCACACGCTAACAGACGTGCACGAGCGTTCCCGTGCCCGCGCGCGTGTGCGCATTGTGCACCAATAGGTCTGGATTGGCCGTTACTGGCGGGATCTTCCTGACAGATGCTTTGCACACTCCTATGGCTATGATTATATTCTATGGATTGTTTTTATGACATCGTTCATTTCATAAAATTTGTATATATATATTTTTATATATATTGTTGTCTCAATATTTTGTTGCTGTGCAATTCCCACATCTCCCACACGTTTCCTCTTATGTATATGGGATGTTGTCATTTATGTGGATTTAGATACCGGCTCCTGTCCACACACTTTACCACTTTAATAATGATTTATTAGCATGTTGATGGGGGGAGGGGGAACCAGGGAAGGCAAATATGAGGACATTAAATGTTAAAAAAACAAGTTTAAAAACCCCAAATTTTCCATTGTACAGAAAGAAGGGGGGAGGGGTGAGGATAACACCAGGAAGGGTGTGTCTGTACATTGCGGAGCTCTGGGTGTCGGAGGGTGCGGGGGTCTCGGTGTGGTCGGTGGCTCGGTACTCCGAGGGATACAAACCCGGCTACACACAGAACACGCACTTCCCCTTTTCTTAAAAAAACATACCAACTTCTGCTTCATTCTAAATTATGCTGCGCAATTTCATCTCCTATTAACAGGAAATATTGCAAGACTGTAACTTTTAAAACTATTAATAGACTTACCGGGAAGCATATTTTTATTTGCATATTTCTATATCGAGAAAACATAAAAAAAACCCATCGTTGTAGAAATGTTGTATGACGGACTTGTTTCCTAAAATTGGATTTTTCATAGCGGCCATCTTTCTTCACTGTTTGATGCGTCTCTGACCCGGAGCAAGCATGCGGCCAGTGAAGGTCCTGGATTCTCATGCTTTTTCTGGGTCGGTGAGGGTTGAGTGTTAGAAGGACGTTAAGGCTACTTTCACGCTGAGGCGCTTTACAGGCGTTACAGCGCTAAAAATAGCGTCTGTGTAGCGCCTGTAAAGAGCCTCTCCCGAGGGCTCTTATACTGGAGCGGTGCGCTTGTAGGACGGTCAAAAAAGTCCTGCAAGCCGCATCTTTGCAGCGCTGTAGGAGTGGCGTATTTACCGATCCTAAAGCGCCCCTTCCCATTGAAAGCAATGGGGCGGCGCTGCTAAACCGCCGGCATAGCGGCACTGCAGCGCCTCTATGCCGGCGGCTTTAACCCTTTTTCAGCCGCTAGTGGCCGAATAGCGCAGCTAAAACGACGGTAAATCGGCTCTAAATATAGCGCCGCTTTACCGCCAACGCCCACAACGCCCCAGTCTGAAAGTAGCCCAATGGTTCATTTTATTCTCCCTCCACACAGGCGGTAGAAGAGAACAGCGGCTCTTTGCTTGTTGTTCCTCAGGGACCTTCCTCCCGGCTCCTCGCTCTCTCCGGCGCCGTACTCTTCTCTCCATCCATTGGAGGAGCTGGGCTTATTCTGTGAGGTCTGTGCGGTTCCCTCGTGCCGGGATTGCGCTCTCCTCCAGCACCATGAACGTGAGGTGCGCCCCATAGTGGAGGTGGCGGTGAAGCACAAGACGCAGCTTTGAGGAGCCTTAATAAAGTTGGAAACCACTTGGAGAAGACTCTGAATGCTGTATACAGGGCCGGGGAAGACCCGAGGTAGAGGGTGGATATTCTGCAGAAGAAAGTAGAGGTCTTCACTGAGGGGTATATACAAGGCGGTCCAAGAGCACAGACTTCTCCTCCTATGTGACATTGATAGGGAAGTTCATCAGAAGGAGCAGGGCTTGAACCTACAGAGGGCTCGGGTCCATCAGAAACTCTTAGACCTCCGTATTACTGCCACCTTTCCGCAGGGGCCTCCTGCACTGCAGGCCTGACCACCATATTGTGTGCGCCAAGGTCCTGGCACTGAGCCACCTCAAAGATCTCAGCCATGGGGATTGGAGCAAGGCGGGAACGAGTGAAGCCTGTCGGTAGCCGATTCAATGCGCTGGAACAGGCAGGGCTGTGCCAAGGCTACCATTTGTACGGAGTGGTGCCGAGTCGATCAAGAAACCGCTTACATCCTCCTGAGGAACCCTGGTTTAGAATGATTAGAAAGTTTGGAGATCCCTGCTCTAAAGCAAAGGGCCAGTTGATTGCCCTTCAGACTTTAGGAGGGCCGGACTGTGGCCAGCGGGAGTGGAAATTTTTCTGGCATCAGTGGAAAAAGACATCACCACATTTGGTATTTGGGGGACGAATAGTGCTCCATTGCTGGTATCATAGAGAGGAATAGTGTCCCATCCTTGGTGTCAGTGGGAGGAATAGTGCTCCATTGTTGGTATCATAGGGAGGAATAGTGCCCCATCATTGGTGTCAGTGGGAGGAATAGTGCCCCATCATTGGTGTCAGTGGGAGTGGAAATTTTCCTGGCATCAGTGGAAAAAGACATCACCACATTTGGTATTTGGGGGACGAATAGTGCTCCATTGCTGGTATCATAGAGAGGAATAGTGCCCCATCATTGGTGTCAGTGGAAGGAATAGTGCTCCATTGCTGGTATCATAGAGAGGAATAGTGCCCCATCATTGGTGTCAGTGGAAGGAATAGTGCTCCATTGCTGGTATCATAGAGAGGAATAGTGCCCCATCATTGGTGTCAGTTGGAGAAATGGTGCCCCATTGTTGGTGTCAGATGTCAGAATAGTGTCTCATATCAGTGGGAGGAATAGAGTCCCAAGGGCCAGATAAAGAAGGTACTACACTCTATGGCTCTTTGCTTAAGGGCACATGACTCCAAATAATGGGCCAATGACATCACTCAATGCAACTAAGTTTTTTGGGGGGAAGGCAGCTCACACTGCACACCTCCTCTTTAGGGCCTCCCCTCTAATATGTTTTTATATGATATAACATATTTAACATCTGGTGTGATCAGATCTGGCATATGAGATATGGGAGACATATGTTACCTCTTTCTGACTGCACTATAGCCGAATGATGGCTACGGCACGGTCGCACATTTCCGGGGTGGTGTCTATTGTCGTTCTCCCAGAACCCTGCCCCCCAGGGTGCTCATCTGGCGCGGTCCATGATCAATCTGTCCTTCGAATACAGCTAATCACAGATCTACGTAGGGCCAATCACAGCAGCCCTTTACCATGTGATCAGCTGTGTCCAATCATAGCTGATCACATGTAAGCAAATGCCAGTTATCGGCATTTCCTTTCCTCTGCGATGTCAGTGTCTGAAGAAAGGAGAGCTGATAACCGGCTATCCTGGGACAGGGGTCATTTACACTGATAATCAGTGCAGCCCCATCAGTGTCCATCAGTGCAGCCTATCAGTGCCGCCTTATCAGGGTCCATCAGTGCAGCCTATCAGTGCCGCCTTATCAGGGTCCATCAGTGCAGCCTATCAGTGCCGCCTTATCAGGGTCCATCAGTGCAGCCTATCAGTGCCGCCTTATCAGGGTCCATCAGTGCAGCCTATCAGTGCCGCCTTATCAGGGTCCATCAGTGCAGCCTATCAGTGCCGCCTTATCAGGGTCCATCAGTGCAGCCTATCAGTGCCGCCTTATCAGGGTCCATCAGTGCAGCCTATCAGTGCCGCCTTATCAGGGTCCATCAGTGCTGCCTATCAGTGCCGCCTTATCAGGGTCCATCAGTGCAGCCTATCAGTGCCGCCTTATCAGGGTCCATCAGTGCAGCCTATCGGTGCCGCCTTATCAGTGTCCATCAGTGCAGCCTATCAGTGCCGCCTTATCAGGGTCCATCAGTGCAGCCTATCAGTGCCGCCTTATCAGGGTCCATCAGTGCAGCCTATCGGTGCCGCCTTATCAGGGTCCATCAGTGCAGCCTATCAGTGCCGCCTTATCAGTGTCCATCAGTGCAGCCTATCAGTGCCGCCATATCAGGGTCTATCAGTGCAGCCTATCAGTGCCGCCTTATCAGGGTCCATCAGTGCAGCCTATCGGTGCCGCCTTATCAGTGTCCATCAGTGCAGCCTATCAGTGCCGCCTTATCAGTGTCCATCAGTGCAGCCTATCAGTGCCGCCTTATCAGTGTCCATCAGTGCAGCCTATCGGTGCTTCCTTATCAGTGTCCATCAGTGCAGCCTATCGGTGCCGCCTTATCGGTGCTCATCAGTGCAGCCTATCGGTGTCCATCTGTGCAGCCTATCGGTGTCCATCTGTGCAGCCTATCGGTGTCCATCAGTGCAGCCTGTCGGTGCCGCCTTATCAGTGTCCATCAGTGCAGCCTATCAGTGTCCATCAGTGCAGCCTATCGGTGCCTCCTTATCAGTGAAGCCTCATCAGTGCCCATCAGTGAAGAAGAAAAATTACTTATTTGCAAAATTCTATAACAAAAACAAAGAAAAGTTTTTTTTTTTCAAATTTCTAGTCTTTTTTTAAATTTGTTTATCAAAAAATAAAAATCCCAGTGGTGAATAAATACCACCAAAAGAAAGCTCTATTAGATTTCATATGTGTACAGTGTTGTCTGACCGCTCAATTTGTCATTCAAAGTGTGACATCGCTGAAAGCTGAAAATTGGCTTTTGCGGGAGGGGGGGGGGGGGGGGGGGGAGGGAGTGCCTGGAAGGCAAGTAGTTAAGATGTTAAAACTGAAGAAATCTGTGTTGGGTTGGAGCCAGTTTAACGTTTAACCACCAGCCCCATGCTGTATAGGATATCTGACTCTAGTTCTGAGTCATTTCTTCCATTTTTCAAAGTTGATCTATGTTCTTTAAACCCCTTTAGTAGTAGGTGGGGATAATGACAGGAACTGTGTGCTGGACTGTATGCCTCCAGCATGCTCTGTGGCTGAGAGGTGGAGGAGCTCATCTGCTCTTTAATTTCTGACTCCGTCTTCTATCCATCTTCCAAGATATTCTAGCATGGGGAAGGCCATGTTCCCTGAATACATCAGAGAACACCTTGCATGGTACAAGACTGGCCTAACCAATATTCCAGCATGGGGAAGGCCATGTTCCCTGAATACATCAGAGAACACCTTGCATGGTACAAGACTGGCCTAACCAATATTCCAGCATGGGGATGGCCATGTTCCCTGCATACATTAGAGGACACCTTGCATGGTTCAAGACTGGCCTAACCAATATTCCAGCATGGGGATGGCCATGTTCCCTGCATACATCAGAGAACACCTTGCATGGTACAAGACTGGCATAACCAATATTCCAGCATGGGGGTGGCCATGTTCCCTGCATACATTAGAGGACACCTTGCATGGTTCAAGACTGGCCTAACCAATATTCCAGCATGGGGATGGCCATGTTCCCTGCATACATTAGAGAACACCTTGCATGGTTCAAGACTGGCCTAACCAATATTCCAGCATGGGGATGGCCATGTTCCCTGCATACATTAGAGAACACCTTGCATGGTTCAAGACTGGCCTAACCAATATTCCAGCATGAGGATGGTCATGTTCCTTGCATACATCAGAGGACACCTGGCATGGTACAAGACTGGCCTAACCAATATTCCAGCATGGGGATGGCCATGTTCCCTGCATACATCAGAGAACACCTTGCATGGTACAAGACTGGCCTAACCAATATTCCAGCATGGGGATGGCCATGTTCCCTGCATACATTAGAGGACACCAGGCATGGTACAAGACTGGCCTAACCAATATTCCAGCATGGGGATGGCCATGTTCCCTGCATACATCAGAGGACACCTGGCATGGTACAAGACTGGCCTAACCAATATTCCAGCATGGGGATGGCCATGTTCCCTGCATACATTAGAGGACACCAGGCATGGTACAAGACTGGCCTAACCAATATTCCAGCATGGGGATGGCCATGTTCCCTGCATACATTAGAGGACACCAGGCATGGTACAAGACTGGCCTAACCAATATTCCAGCATGGGGATGGCCATGTTCCCTGCATACATTAGAGAACACCTTGCATGGTACAAGACTGGCCTAACCAATATTCCAGCATGGGGATGGCCATGTTCCCTGCATACATCAGAGAACACCTTGCATGGTTCAAGACTGGCCTAACCAATATTCCAACATGGGGATGGCCACGTTCCCTGCATACATCAGAGGACACCTTGCATGGTACAATACTGGCCTAACCAATATTCCAACATGGGGATGGCCACGTTCCCTGCATACATCAGAGAACACCTTGCATGGTACAAGACTGGCCTAACCAATATTCCAACATGAGGATGGCCATGTTCCTTGCATACATCAGAGGACACCTTGCATGGTACAATACTGGCCTAACCAATATTCCAGCATGAGGATGGCCATGTTCCTTGCATACATCAGAGGACACCTTGCATGGTACAAGACTGGCCTAACCAATATTCCAGCATGAGGATGGCCATGTTCCCTGCATACATTAGAGAACACCTTGCATGGTACAAGACTGGCCTAACCAATATTCCAGCATGGGGATGGCCATGTTCCCTGCATACATTAGAGAACACCTTGCATGGTACAAGACTGGCCTAACCAATATTCCAGCATGAGGATGGCCATGTTCCCTGCATACATTAGAGAACACCTTGCATGGTACAAGACTGGCCTAACCAATATTCCAGCATGGGGATGGCCATGTTCCCTGCATACATTAGAGAACACCTTGCATGGTACAAGACTGGCCTAACCAATATTCCAGCATGAGGATGGCCATGTTCCCTGCATACATTAGAGAACACCTTGCATGGTTCAAGACTGGCCTAACCAATATTCCAGCATGAGGATGGCCATGTTCCCTGCATACATTAGAGAACACCTTGCATGGTTCAAGACTGGCCTAACCAATATTCCAGCATGGGGATGGCCATGTTTCCTGCATACATTAGAGGACACCAGGCATGGTACAAGACTGGCCTAACCAATATTCCAGCATGGGGATGGCCATGTTTCCTGCATACATTAGAGGACACCTTGCATGGTTCAAGACTGGCCTAACCAATATTCCAGCATGGGGATGGCCATGTTTCCTGCATACATTAGAGGACACCAGGCATGGTACAAGACTGGCCTAACCAATATTCCAACATGGGGATGGCCACGTTCCCTGCATACATCAGAGAACACCTTGCATGGTACAAGACTGGCCTAACCAATATTCCAGCATGGGGATGGCCATGTTTCCTGCATACATTAGAGGACACCAGGCATGGTACAAGACTGGCCTAACCAATATTCCAACATGGGGATGGCCATGTTCCCTACATACATCAGAGAACACCTTGCATGGTACAAGACTGGCCTAACCAATATTCCAGCATGGGGATGGCCATGTTCCCTGCATACATTAGAGAACACCTTGCATGGTTCAAGACTGGCCTAACCAATATTCCAACATGGGGATGGCCATGTTCCTTGCATACATCAGAGAACACCTTGCATGGTACAAGACTGGCCTAACCAATGTTCCAGCATGGGGATGGCCATGTTCCCTGCATACATTAGAGAACACCTTGCATGGTTTAAGACTGGCCTAACCAATATTCCAGCATGGGGATGGCCATGTTCCCTGCATACATTAGAGCAGTGGTCATCAACCCTGTCCTCAGGGCTTACTAACAGGCCAGGTTTGCAAGATAACTAAAATACATCACAGGTGATATCATTTGCTGCTCAGTGCTTGCCATATTCTAGTCTGCATCTCCCTAAGGTAATACATAAAACCTGGGCCCTGTTAGTGGGCCCTGAGGACAGGGTTGATGACCACTGCATTAGAGGACACCTGGAGTGGTACAAGACTGGCCTAACCAATACACCAACAGCTGTGTAATCATGAGCTCACTGGACCTTGATAGAGCCCACCATACACTGGCCTTGCTTCCAGAAGACGTTCCCATATAGCTAATATTAGTAGTAATGGATCCATACATAGATCAGAGAGACAAGAGAAGGCAAATGTATTAATTCTCTTCTTCAGCTCTGTGTATACAAAGGTGCATGGGGGGAGCTCATGTCCATAATGGGGATGGTATTGAAACGCAGCCCCAAATGATCCACAATGGCTCAAAATTGAAATGGTCCAGAAATATTTAGACGGAATAAATGTGGGTAAAACACCTGGTCCAGATGGAATCCATCCACAAATCCTAAAAGAATTAAGCTCTGTCACTCCAAAGCAATGTTTCTAATTTTTATGGACTCTTTATTAACTGGAATAGTACCACTGGATTGGCGTAGGGCCTATATTTAAAAAAGGGTCCACTTCCGGTTCTGGCGCCACATGAGACAGCAGTAGCTAGGCACAGCTCCCTCCTCCTCCCGAATCGTGCTAAAAAGCCCGGCCAGAGCATCAGGGTAACCTCCATCCACCGTGTGCACGAATGGACCGTCTTGTGGAGCGATCATATGCTCAATCGTCCTCCTCCTTGGCACCCCCCCACGGGAGACGCAGCTCCAGGCACAGACGAAATGGCCGCCGATCCATGCCCAGCGGAACGCACACAGCCACATACTCCTCCAGGAGCACAGGCCCCGGATCCTGCATCACCAGCAGGCATTGCTCAGGAGGTAGTCGCCCTGCTGGGACCCACTCTGGCTGCCACTGTGGATGCCGCCGTACACAGGGGGGCTAGAACAGCTCCACCTAGAAGTACAGGCACAAGCCCAGAGAATTACATGGGCGGAGGACAGAATATCATCCATGAAAGATGATGCCCCTGCACAGTCAGCAGTAATAGCCCGCATAACTGCTGAAAACAGGAAAATATGGGACAAACTGGACGATCTGGAGAATCGTTCCAGAAGAAACAATTTGCGCATATTTGGACTGCCAGAATCAGTAGTTAACAACCAGCTCACAAATATATGCGCTAAAATCATTCCTGAACAACTGGGGCTCCGCATACCATGCGCCCATCGCATCGGTCAGTACATGGAAAACCGCGCCAAACCCAGACATGTCATCGTTAAGTATCTGAACTACGCCGACAAAACGCCATTATGCAGGCATTCTGCCGCACGCGCTCCCTATCTGTAGATGGGGCAAAACTGTTGCTCTTTGCAGACTACTTTATGGAGGTGATGAAACAACCTAAAGCATTCTCCACAATCTGCTCAACTTTATAGCACAATCAAAAGAAATTCTCCCTGGCATTTCCGGCTACCCTGCGTATGCACTCAGGGTAACACCTCACTTTTACCTCGCCTGATGAAGCGGATCGGTACCTTGCTGCATCTGGCACAGAAATGGAACACACCAATTTTGCAGGAGGTTCCTCCTCGTCCCTGGCTACATCTCCCTCCACATCCCTCAAACAACACGGCAGCCCAATCAAGCCGCCATACAAATGCAGTCGCTTTACCCATCAGGCGGATCATTCCGGCAATCGTTGAAAACAAACCTCAGAGACTACCTATCGGCAGATGCTCATGGGAGACGGGTAGTATCATCACCCCTCTTTCTTTTTTTTCCACATCTCGCACACCACTCTTTTTTTATTTTTTACATTGTTTGGACTCTCTGCTCCACATACTGGGCTAATACGCTGCACCACCTACATATAGGCGCTAGGTTGTTTTCCTCTTTGTTTCTTATTTTCCCTCTTTAAAGTGGTGTTCCGGCCGAAATGATACTTTTTAAATAAAAATACCCCTATAATACACAAGCTTAATGTATTCTAGTAAAGTTAGTCTGTAAACTAAGGTCTGTTTTGTTAGTTTATAGCAGTAGTTTGTTATTTTATAAACTTACAGCAGGCCGCGGCCATCTTAAGTTTGGGCATCTGAAGCCAGACTGTATTTCTTCCTGGATCTCATCCTTGCAGATCTCGCACATGCTCAGTGCAGCACAAGCAGTGTAATAGGTTTCAGGTCAGGTTTCCATAGCAACTGCAGTGTCAGAGGAAGTTGTCGCCCCTTCCCAGAAGGCATTGCAAACAGGAAATGATGCGATGGGCCGCGGCCAGGGAGGAGGAAGTGAAAAATGAATACAGCAGATATACAGTAAGCGCTGATAAAAAAAAATATATATATCCAATTCGTGTAAAAGTGGGTGGAACTCCACTTTAACTACCTAGGATGCTGGCTATTTGCATGCACAGTCACCCTTAAGGTACCAAATATCCTGCTCCCTCTTTGAGATGAACCTTGAAATGAGCTGCAACCTCCCAGAACCTAAACCCTCCACTCTTCTCGGCCTCGATAACCAACTAACCCCCACTCAAGTAGCAATCACCCCTCTACCCCCCTTTGCCCCCCACCCTCTCACCCCCTCTTCCCTCCCCTCGCCTTTCCCCCTCTAAAGCTCACACTTCATCCCTAGGAGAGGAGTAGGCGAATGGTGGGGGCTCTGCCATGCGGTTTAACCTCATGTGGAAAAAAGTGAAGTACTTGATGTTTGTTAGATGCTTTTTGCACTGGACCTCTGTTCTGTTGTTCTTTTATTGTTTTAGTTTAATGTATGTACTATTCCTTATTACCTGTTTTGTGCCTATAACCTCAGGAAAGCTACAAAACTTGGGTGACCCTCAGATTGATGACGCAATACCTGAAGGTAGACTCCATTCCACACTTCAAACTCAATACATTCCTCCACACCAGACATGGCCTCCTCAACTGATGGGAATCACCTAAAGTTTGTGTCATGGAATGTTAAGGGGCTTCGCTCTCCAAGTAAGCACATGTCAATTCTTAGACACTTGAAGCGTCTCCGGATGGTTGTGGCGTTGCTTCAGGAGACACATCTGTCCACAGACGATTTGACACGTTTAAGTAAATTATGGGTTGGAACTGTATATGGCTCACCCGCCGTAGGGCGTAAAGCTGAAGTAGCCATCTTACTACACAAAAACCTGAAACATACTATCAAGGATATTAAGACTGACCTGACAGGCCGCAAAATGACGCTACACATGACCTTAAATAACAAGGAAATAGCTATCACTAATATATATGCTCCCAACTCGCAAGACCCCTCATTCCTTCGAGACATGGTGACATGGATACTAGCTGCCCCAGAAACTCCACATTTAGTAGGCAGGGACTTTTATTCAGTTATGTCCACACCAGTTGACCGCACTGGTGACCCGACACGAAGGACAACCAGAACTAACACACCAACTCCGACCCCGATGCTCTTAACATAAACCATCGTTTCCATGCCCTTGATAGATGTATGGCGATTAACACACCCGACGGACCGAGAATATACCTTCTACTCCCCCCCACAACACCTTCTCCCGCATCGACTATTTCTTTGCCTCTCCCGCACTTCTACCAACGCTATGCGACTCAGAAATCAGCGATGCCAGAATCTCAGCCCACAGTCCCATCGCAATACACAACATGGACACAACATGCCTCTATTAACGCGACACACCTTGCAGAACCAAACCTTTTCTGGGAGGCTGGAAGAGCCTTCATGAGGGGGAAAATAATTTCTTATACCACCCAATTTAAGAGACATGCCAAACAACACTACATGTGAGCTAGCGAGGCTCTACGCTCAGCACACAAACTACTTACACTCTATCGTACACCCCACAACATACACGTCTGGAGAAAAGCCAGACGAGAATTCTACCTATTGGCTGAGCAACAAGAGGTGTCTAAAACCTCCTATTCCAGTTTACACTTTCATAGGTTTGGTAACAAGGCGGGCAAACTGTTGGCGCAGCTCTGCATGGGGCCAAGACGACCTACCCATATCTCTGCATTGAAAAATACAGCTGGCGCACTAGTTACCTCACCTACTGAAATTAGTAAACTACTAGCAGACTATTACACTACTCTATACTCAGTGGACCCGAATGACCAACCGACTGCCGAAGCCCTCCTAGTTAAGATCCGTTTGGCCAAGCTTCAGGAGGATCATCTAGCTGCTCTTAACGCGCCTATCACCGTTGAGGATATCCAACTGACGATCAAATCTTTGGCGTCTGCCAAAGCCCCAGGCCCCGATGGCTATACGGCCAAATTCTATAAGTTAACAAAAGACTTTCTTCCCGATGCCCTGAAACATGTCTATGCAGCCATGTGGGATGGTGGGCCCTATCTCCCTACAGGAACACAGGCACATTAGACTAATCACTAAAAAAGGTAAAGACCCCTCACTTCCAGGATCATACCGCCCGATCTCATTAATCAATGTAGACGTCAAAATCCTAGCCAAAATAATTGCGTCACGCTTGGCCCACCTACTCCCCTCTTTATTACACCCAGCTCAATCAGGATTTGTCCAGGGACGCTCGGCCACCCTAAACATACCCAAGGTTCTGATGGCATTAGAATATGCTAGATCGAACCCTGAACAAGACGTCGCCAGAATGTCACTTGATGCCGAAAAGGCTTTTGACAATATCAGTTTGCCCTGGCTATTCAGAGTGATGGCAGACTTCTTTTTTTCGGGCCCAATCGTGCGTTTTTTACAGCGAATGTACGAATCCCCAACTGCGCGTCTGATCACCCCCGACTTTATCTCTAATATGATCCCCCTGACAAAAGGAACTAGACAGGGATGCCCCTTCTCCCCTCTGCTTTTCAACATCGCTATCGAGTCTTTATCCAGACTACTCAACTCACCTGACGGGGTCAGTGGCATCACAATAGGTAACCAAACTCTCCGATCCGCCCATATTGCTGTTCTCCACCGAATCCCTCGCAGACTTTGACAGACTCCAAAGACTCTTCCAGACTTTCTGACTGTGTTCAGGCTTTCGAATTAACTTTGACAAAAGTGAAGTTCTATCACTCCATCCCAGGATGTCTGCCAAATGGCGACACCTGTCCCCTTTTGCCATAGCAATGCAACATATAACATATCTGGGCATTCATATCGGGCGAGAACCTTCCTCTTTATATACACTTAACTTCCCACTGTTAATATCAAAAATTGTAAAGGAGCTGGAAGCTTGGGCAGCCCTCCCCTCTCGCTCTTTGGGAGATGTCACCTTTTTAAAATGGTATGGTCTGCATACCCTATGCAGACCATACCTCTTTTATTAAAACACTCTGATGTAAAAAAAATCCACAGGGCATTGCCCGCCTTTTTATGGTCTTGCAAAAAATCACGCATTGCTCTACAAAAACTGTGTCTCCCGAAGTCTGAAGGGGGGATGGGCCTGCCCAATATCCGTTTTTACAATCTCGCCTGCCTTCTCAGACCGGGCCTTGACTGGATATCTGGCAGATCTAGATACTCCAATACCATACTGTAGGGTGCCTCGACCTTTCCACATGCCCTATCAGCCATTCTCCACTCAAATCCTAACAAACTGCCACTATACCTCAAGTCAAGTGTACTCATCAAAGACACAATTATAGCCTGAAGAGAAGTACGGAGACTGCTGGGACTACCCTCCAGTATTTCTTGCCAACTGCCAATCCAAGGCAATCCTATGTTTCTTCCGTCCACTTTACACAAAGCCTTTGAGCAATGGAGCACTAAGGGTCTTACCAACATTACCTCATTGTACCTTAATAACCCTGGAGAGTTTAAATGCTTCCAAACCATATCAAGGGAATTCTCTTTACCAGCGACACACATCTTCTTCTACCACCAATTCAGGGGCGTAACTACCACCATAACGACCCATGCGGGCGCTATGGGGCCCGCAGCCAAGTGGGGCCCAGTGAGGATGAGAGCACCGCCGGCACAGTCTCCCAGCCAGGGGAAGAGAGAGGAAAGGAAGAGGTGAGCTGTCTGTATCAGCAGAGAGCTGAATTGCCCGATGTGAGAGCTTTCATTAGAACTTCCAGTGTTCCCGGGGCTCACGTCACATAGCTCCACCTCTTGGCCCGGTACCTTTGATAGACAGAACGCCGATCCAATGCGGGACATGTGACGTCATCAAAGGCGTCGGGCCAAGAGGTGGGGCTATGTGACGATGAGCCCTGGGAAGACGGGAAATTCAAATGAAAGCTATTACAGCGGGCAATCCCGCTCTCTGCTGATCCGGGTGGCTTGCCTCTTCCTCTGCATAGGTGGGGCTGTATGGGGCACAGGCAGACCAGGCTGTATTGGGCTCAGGTCACACTGTATGGGGCAGGGGTCACGCTGTATGGGGCACAGGTCACGCTGTATGGGGCACAGGTCACGCTGCATGGGGCACAGGTCATGCTGCATTGGGCACAGGTCACGTTGTATGGGGCACAGGTCACGCTGTATGGGGCACAGGTCACGCTGTATGGGGCACAGGTCATGCTGTATGGGGCACAGGTCACGCTGTATGGGGCACAGGTCACGCTGTATTGGGCACAGGTACCGCTGTATAGGGGAACACGTCACGCTGCATGGGGCACAGGTCACGCTGCATGGGGCACAGGTCATGCTGTATGGGGCACAGGTCATGCTGTATGTGGCACAGGTCATGCTGTATGTGGCATAGCTCACGCTGCATTGACACTAGGGCAGCTTTGGGGGGGGGGGCTGTTTGCAGGGGGGCCCCATACAACATTTTGCTATGGGGCCCTGCTATTTCTTGTTACGCCCCTGCACCAATTGGTCAATTATTTACGATCCGGCTACGGACCTGAGACGGATCCCCTCCAAAAGTCCTTTATTGATACTGTACTACACAGAGACGATTACTCCATTTCCAGCCTATACTCTCACCTTATTACCCATCAAACTGACAAATTTCATCTTAAACCATTCCAAACATGGTCTAAAATATTTGACGACGAAGACCTTCCAGGAAAAACCTTGAACGGTACAGACAAGTACACAAACTTACCATATCCGAAACATGGTGTGAAATGCAATTCAAAATTATCCACAGGGCATACTACCCTTTCCGCATCAATAAGGCAGAACCAGCACAAGAACGATGCCCCTGGTGCTCCACACCCCACCCCACACTGCTTCACCGCCTCTGGGAGTGTCAACCCATCAATACATATTGGGACTCTGTACTGAACTTTATCTACAAGATCACTAAAATACGGATTCCAAGACAATACCTTATATGCCTGTTCGGCTGTGAACCACCCTTATCCACACCACCAGCAAAGAGTATCCTTAACATCTCCCACTGGACGCATATCTGCCTCCTGGTGGCCCGCAGGACTATCATGTCACATTGGATCAAGTCAACACCGCCAAATTTACCGGTGGTGAAAAAAGCCCTCTTGTCGCTCTTCTACCTGGAAAGATTAGTCACCATTGTGTTGAACTTTCGCTCTACCTCACGATTCTTCATGAGATGGCATAAATTCATGGAACACACGTTCACCCAAAAGGATCTACAAAAACTCATGCAACCATTTCGCTATACGGATTGGTATCTCAAATGAGACCTTACAAATTCCCTAGGCAGCCTTAAACCTTAAACTATCCAACCTGTCTGACCCCTCTGCGTTTTTTCTGTCCTCAACCACGAAAACAAACCCTTGAAGCTCCTTCATGGTCGTGATTCTTTCGTTCCCTGTCAATTTCACTCACCGCCACTGTTGTAGCTAGTTCAATATCTGAGGTCACTAATTTAATATTCCAAACGTTGCTTGAACTCCTGAAGGCACTAAGGTTTATACTGTCATTTCATCTTGATGTTGTATTAATGTTATACAGGTAATTATTATTATGTCCATACCATCCCTCTTCCTTCCCCCTACAACCCCCCCCCCCCCCCCCAAACCCCTCTCCCGCCTGTTGACTTTTGTTATTCTTTGTTTGTTTTTGATCTTTCTTTTTTTTTTTCTTTTATTACATGACTGTATATGACTCAAAGTTCATTCTCCACTCACCAATGTAATGTAAAAAACCCAATAAACATTTAAAAAAAAAAAAAAAAGGGGTCAAAGTCTTTACCTAGTAACTATAGACCTGTTAGTTTAACTTCTATAGTTGGGGAGATACTGAAGAAGACCATATAGATGAGTTCTTGCTGGAATTTTTTTTTTAAGTAACAGACATCATGAAAGACAGAAGACCCCTGAGGAAGTCACGTGACCATGATGAGACACGTTGGATGGAGCTTGGTGATGCTGTGATGGAAGGGAAATGGGGAAGGGGAAGGGGGGATATACTAAAGTGCATACATATTAAATGCCAAATGAAATAAGTACGTGAGTCAGATAAATCAGAAAAAACAGAACTCAAGGATGCAAATATAACAGTGTAAGGGTAAATAAAACCAGGTACAGGTTAGCTGACGCGTTTCGCACTCGGAGCTGAGTGCTTACTCATGACGAGCTGTGAGGAGCAGGAAGCGGGGACAGATTGAGGACTATAGCCAGCATTTGGAGGCATACGAGCTCGGCGCTCGTGGGTTGAGGCCTGCGCTCATTTCTTACAAGTGAGTGCTTACTCCTTGAATATATCACCTACAAGATCTGCAAGTTGTCACGTGCTGGCATGATACTAGCACATATCCACTGGGACTTTTTACAGTTACTCTTTATACCTTGATTGACATTTTTTTCTGATTATCAGATCTCTGTTTTTTACGCTAGCAGTTGTTTAAAGTGCCAGCACACTGATACACTCTATAAAGGTTTTTTTTACCTGATGTTTCCTGGGCTTATGCACTCCCTACTTTGATTCACACTACTATGTGCACTGCTTTGCTTGTATAAAGTTTTTTTGATGTTAGCATTTTTTCTATGCACAATTCTGCTTTAATGCTTTTACAAGTTTTATTTACCCTTACACTGTTATATTTGCATCCTTGAGTTCTGTTTTTTTCTGATTTATCTGACTCATGTACTTATTTCATTTGGCATTTAATATGTATGCACTTTAGTATAGCCCCCCTTCCCTTTCCCCATTTCCCTTCCATCACAGCGCAACTACCACCCCCTTATTTATTTTTCTTTGCCTGTTTGGAGCAGTCTTTAGGTGTTGCAGCAGTATCCCTTTAGAATAGGTCTCCGCGGACAGCGCAGGAGGTATCACTTTTACACGCCTGGTGACGCTGCCGACACCGGAAATGACACGGGTGCCTTCGAGCCTCACTGTCATTCACAAGCTGATGGTTTTAAACTTGAATATAAGTGCTGAAAACTTATAAGCCCATTATTGAATGGTGTTGAGAGTCACTGAAGCACCTTTTTATGGAATAGCACAATAGTGTGAATCACTTACAGTATCTCACAAAAGTAAGTACACCCCTCACATTTGTGTAGATCTTTTCTTCTCTCTTTTCATGTGGCAACACTGAAGAAATGACACTTGTCTACAATGTAAAGTAGTGAGTGTACAGCTTGTATAACAGTGTAAATTTGCTGTCCCCTCAAAATAACTCAACACACAGCCATTAATGTCTAAACCGCTGGCAACAAAAGTCAGTACACCCCTAAGTGAAAAATCTCCAAATTGGGCCGAAAGTGTCAATATTTTGTGTGGCCACCATTATTTTCCAGCACTGCCTTAACCCTCTTGGGCATGGAGGTCACCAGAGCTTCACAGGTTGTCACTGGAGTCCTCTTCCCCTCCTCCATGATGACATCACAGAGCTGGTGGATGTTAGAGACCTTGCGCTCCTTCACCTTCCGTTTGAGGAGGACCCAAAGATGCCCAATAGGGTTTAGGTCTGGAGACATGCTTGGCCAGTCCATCACCTTTACCCTCAGCTTCTTTAGCAAGGCAGTGGTGGTCTTGGAGGTGTGTTTGGGGTGGTTATCATGTTGGAATACTGCCCTGCGGCCCAGTCTCTGAAGGGAGGGGATCATGCTCTGCTTCAGTATGTCACAGTACATGTTGGCATTCATGGTTCCCTCAATGATCTGTAGCCCCCCAGTGCCGGCAGCACTCAGGCAGCCCCAGACCATGACACTCCCACCACCATGCTTGACTGTAGACAAGACACACTTGTCTTTGTAATCTTCAACTGGTTGCCGCCACACATGCTTGTCACCATCTGAACCAAATACGTTTATCTTGGTCTCATCAGACCACAGGACATGGTTCCAGTAATCCATGTCCCCAAACATTATTCAGAACAAACCCAGAACTTATCAGCATCTCCCAGGAAACACTGCCCAAATTCACATCAACATGGTACAGTTGGCAACGATTCAAGACTACAGATGCATACTCAGAGCTATCAGTAAGCACTTGGACAAGTGTGAAACGCGTTAGCCTATGATCTGTACACTCTGTCTATGATGTCCTGTATCTGATGTGTTCCTGATTTTAAAATAAAGAAAGTTGGATTATTACTTCCTGGAGTGCGGCTGTCCAGATCTTCTCGTTTGTACAGACGCATACTCCCTGAATAATGGATAACACATTCATCTCTCTATAACAGTGGTTCTCAACTCCAGTCCTCGGGACCCACCAACAGGCCAGATTTTAAGTATTACCTTGGGGCGTTGCAGACTAGAATACTGCAATCACTGAGCAGCAAGTGATATCACCTGTGATGTATTTCAGCTATCTTGCAAACCTGGCCTGTTGGTGGGTACTGAGGACTGGAGTTGAGAACCACTGCTCTATAACAAGAACCTCAAAAAATTATTCTTCCTGACAGTCCCACATCTGGTCCCTAATGTATTCCTATTGGATAAATGGGACCTACATACCCACATCATAATGTAATATTACTTCTCCAGTTATCAAAGTATTCCTCATCAATTTCAACCGAGAGAGAGGGTGGTCTGGGAAACCTGCCCCCCTCCCCCCACCCTTACCTCCTCTTCTTATATCCCCCCCCACCCCTTTCCCTCTCATATTCTTCCTTTTCACCCTCTATCCCCTCCTTCCCTTTTTTTTCTTTCCAAAACTACACACAGTTAAATCAGAATAAAAAATTAATTCGTTCCAAACATCCCTCTTACATCATAACGATAAGCACAAATGCCTTATATTTAGACTTGACCCTCAATAAATCGCGCCTTAGCGAGGAATAACTTTACTCATGCCTGTAACAGTCTTGTTATGATAACTCTTATCTTGTCTCATTTTTTTTTTCTGTCTCATATATGCGGATTTCATTCCTGGGATAATTCATGTGATTTACTGTCCTACCAGTTACTCCCTAACTGTTCTTTTGTTATCATCTGTACGTTTTATATACTTCCATAAAAATTTTATGGGGAAAAAAAAAACAAAAAAACTTTCCGCTAACAAATCCCTCATGTCCGCCGCGGGGAGGGGGGGGGGGATATTATTTGGCGTTTTGGGACCCTTTTTGGCTTTGGGCTTCTGGGCAAGCAAGCTCTCATTGTTTTTGTTATTGCTGTTCTGTTAATATTATATGCTTGTCAACTTGTATACATGCTTGTCTTAAATAAACGACCTCTTTTTATAAATTATTCCTCCTGAAGAAGCGGCATTAAGACTAGTAGAGGATCCTTAATATATGAGGATAACTTCATTACCTGATACTTCCCTTTGGGAAAAGCCTACGAGTAATTGTATACTGTAAGGTTTAAATTCCCTTTTTTATTGCTACAATGATTTTGTTTATTTTGTATGTTTTTATATGTAATAAATAAGAATTTTTACTGAAGTTGATTGTTTGCTCATCAGTACCGGGATAGTCCACAAACATTTCCTCGTAGTTTGAGTGTATGAGAGGTCAGTCTCAGCAACTGTCCACCCCCCCCCCCCCCCTCTCTCCTCCCTTTCTTTCTATTCAATATTTGGATGATGCTACTTTTTTTTACTCTAGAATAGTTTTTCTGAGGCTATACTCAAAGTTTCATTATGAGGAGAAGAGATGGGCGAACGGTTCGAGCCAAAGCAAAAGTTTGGGCCAAAACATCGTCTATTCACCCATTTGGTGAATACCGGAATTTGCGGGACACGCGGAGGAATTTTCACCCGCCGGGCGCCCCACAATGCACAGTGCATTCTAAGCCCTGATAGCTGGGAAAAAAAAAAAAGGGGGATTTGTTAGCGGAAAGTATATCTAAAGTGGTGAAAATGTATAGAGTAATGTATAGAGAAAATGTATAGAGTAATGTATAGAGAAAATGTATAGAGTAATGTATAGAGAAAATGTATAGGGTAATGTATAGAGAAAATGTATAGAGTAATGTATAGAGAAAATGTATAGAGTAATGTATAGAGAAAATGTATAGGGTAATGTATAGAGAAAATGTATAGAGTAATGTATAGAGAAAATGTATAGAGTAATGTATAGAGAAAATGTATAGAGTAATGTATAGAGAAAATGTATAGAGTAATGTATAGAGAAAATGTATAGAGTAATGTATAGAGAAAATGTATAGAGTAATGTATAGAGAAAATGTATAGGGTAATGTATAGAGAAAATGTATAGGGTAATGTATAGAGAAAATGTATAGGGTAATGTATAGAGAAAATGTATAGAGTAATGTATAGAGAAAATGTATAGAGTAATGTATAGAGAAAATGTATAGGGTAATGTATAGAGAAAATGTATAGAGTAATGTATAGAGAAAATGTATAGAGTAATGTATAGAGAAAATGTATAGAGTAATGAGTAAGTAATATACAAGATTCCATTGAGGTAGAAGACAGGGTGGAAAAGCAAGGGAAAGTATAAGGAAGGAAATGGGAGGGGGGAAAAAGGGGGGGGGGAAGGTGGAGTGGGACACAGAGCAAGGGGGGCGGTGGAAAGAGGGGGAAGGAAAGGGAGGGCGGGGGTTGGAAAGGCGTGGGGGGGGGGCTGCAAAAAAAGAAAAGTAATGCAGCCACCATATCTAAGGACTGGTAAGCTGCCCTTTAATATGGAGGTGTAAGTAAATAGATATGAAATAAGGACAGAGAGGACATTGAGGCAAATATATAGATAAATAGGCGGAAGTGTATCAGATCTGCATTGTGGTGCCCAGGTTCTTCTATGAGCCACGTTCTTCTACCCAGAGCAGGGTGACCCCTCTATAGTCACAGCCTGATATCTTCTACATCATCGTCTATAAAGTGAGACATAGGTGATATCTTTATTGGTTACATAAACCGACTTCAGTGCCAGCTTTCCGGAATAACCGGTTCTCTGTGTCAGGAATGGCGCTCTATAAATAGGTGAGAAGCTGCAAACATGTACAATGAATGTGGAAAAGCAAAGGGTTAATACACCTGTACTGCATACTGAATGCAGCATAGTGAGGTCCCAAAGTTCACAAAACATCCCACCTTCCAGGTGAGGGCAGAGAAGGTTCTCTCCTCCATCCCACAATATATGAACCACATGTCACCAACATCTCTGGAGTTCCCAAAAGATGCCACCTTCCAGGCGAGGGCAGAGAAGGTCCTTTTCTCCACCCCACAATATCTGAACCACATATCACCAACATCTCTGGAGTTCCCAAAATATCCCACCTTCCAGGCGAGGGCAGAGAAGGTCCTTTCCTCCATCCCACAATATCTGAACCACATATCACCAACATCTCTGTAGTTCCCAAAAGATGCCACCTTCCATTTGAGGGCAGAGAAGGTCCTCTCCTCCACCCCACAATATCTGAACCACATATCACCAACATCTCTGGAGTCCCCAAAAAAACCCACCTTCCAGTTGAGGGCAGAGCAGGTCCCTCCCAGAGCTGATTGGAGGAAAGGAACACACCCCCCCTCTACATAGGCGAAGGAAGGAAGTGGCAGAGCTGTAGTCTGAATAGACAAGCTCTCTGCTAAGCACCCTCCCCGACACAAATTTTCAGCTACTGTTATCTCACGTGTCAGAGAGCTTGTCAGATGGGACTCCGCTGATAATAAGAGGAACGGAGCACCTGAGAGAAACGACACTTAGAGCTTTGAAGAGAGATAAGTAAACACTACAGGTATACAGTATCTCACAAAGGTAAGTACACCCCTCAGTCACATTTGTGTAAATATTTTCTTCTACCTTTTCATGTGACAACACTGAAGAAATGACACTTTGCTACAATGTAAAGTAGTGAGTGTACAGCTTGTATAACAGTGTAAATTTGCTGTCCCCTCAAAATAACTCAACACACAGCCATTAATGTCTAAACCGCTGGCAACAAAAGTCAGGACACCCCTAAGTGAAAATGTCCAAATTGGGCCCAATTAGCCATTTTCCCTCCCCCGGTGTCATGTGACTCGTTAGTGTTACAAGGTCTCAGGTGTGAATGGGGAGCAGGTGTGTTAAATTTGGTGTTATCGCTCTCACTCTCTCATACTGGTCACTGGAAGTACAACATGGCACCTCATGGCAAAGAACTCTCTGAGGATCTGAAAAAAAGAATTGCTGCTCTACATAAAGATGGCCTAGGCTATAAGAAGATTGCCAAGACTCTGAAACTGAGCTGCGGCACGGTGGCCAAGACCATACAGCGGTATAACAGGACAGTTTCCGCTCAGAACAGGCCTCACCATGGTCCACCAAAGAGGTTGAGGTCACGTGATCAGCGTCATATCCAGAGGTTGTCTTTGGGAAATAGACGTATGAGTGCTGCCAGCATTGCTGCAGAGGTTGTAGGGGTGGGGGGTCAGCCTGTCAGTGCTCAGACCATACACCGCACACTGCATCAAATTGGTCTGCATGGCTGTCATCCCAGAAGGAAGCCTCTTCTAAAGATAATGCACAAGAAAGCCCGCAAACAGTTTGCTGAAGACTAAGGTAAGTGGTATGGCAGCCTGGTTCTCTTGTATCAATCTGGTGTGGCCCCCAAGCTGAAGTCACTCTTGCAGTTTGTGCTGCTGGCTTCTAATTTAAAAATGTTGTTACAGACATCCCAACCTGCAAAAATTCATTTCAGGGAGGCGGCGCTTTGCGCCCGCAACCCCCCCCCCTGAACCCCCCTTTGCCAAAATATTTTTTAAATCACTTTTTCAATATCTTTTCTCAGTGCTTCTAGGGAAGGGGGTGGTTGGTTTTATGTGGCAGTGGACGGTGTCAGTAGTTTTTTTTTATTTTTAATAATTGATTTTTTTTACAATTTCATTTGTTTTTAATTTTTTTTCACAATGCTTTTTGGGGGGAGGGGGTTGGGGCAGTGGACAGTGTTGGTACGGCAGGGGAGAGTGGTGTCAGTAGTTTTTTATTTTATTTTTTTTTACACTTTTTCATTTTTTAGAATTTTTTTACAATCGTTTATTTAATTTTTTTGGGGGGGCTTTGGTGAGATGTCAGGGGTCTAAAGAGACCCCTGACATCTCCCCTTTGAGACATGGAAAGGACTGAGGACACAAATTCCCCGGGTCCCTTTCTCAGCACTGAAGATGAATGAACAGGAGACAGAGGTTCCGTTCATTCATAAACTGAGCAGAGTAAACAACTAAGCAACCGGCGGGAGAGGAGAGGAGGGGAACCGGCTGGGGGGGGGGGGGGCGGAGGAGAACAGGGGGGGAAGAGAAGGACATGGAGGGGGCTGGTGGAGGAGCACACAGGAAACTCCTGGGAGGGACAGCTGTGATCACTGATCTCCCTGTATAGCTTTTTAGCTGACAGCCGCGGGAGGGAGAGGTGGAGAAGTGCCTGTCAGCTAAAAATCTATACAAAGGAGATCGGTGATCACAGCTCATCCCCCCCCGCACCGATCATTCCCCGGAGATTGGGAGGCGCTTGCGGGTGTGTGGGAGCCACCGCAGAAATGTGGGAGACTCCTGCACCTCGCGAGAGAATTGGGATTTCTGTTGTTACATACTTTGGCACAACCCTTTCTACTTCCATCATCTACTTATACTTGTTTCTCTGAGGGAAACCATTTTTATATCCAAACCCTAGATGGCACTATAATATCACTGATAAGGTGGCACTTAGGGGCACCGATGAGACAGCACTGATAGGTGACACTGATGAGCACTTAAAGGCAGCACTGACTGGCATCTCCGATGGGCACTAATTGGCATTGCCAGACCGTTGTTCCTAATTTTTACAGACAGTCTATTGACTGGAATGGTACCAGCTGATTGGAGAAAAGCCAATGTAGCACCAATATTTAAAAAGGGCCCAAAAAACATCCCTGGGAATTACAGACCAGTTAGCCTAACATCAATAGTATGTAAACTCTTGGAGGGGATGATAAGGGACTATATACAAGATTTTAGTAATGAGAACGGTATCATTAGCAGTAATCAGCATGGATTCATGAAGAAAAGTTCTTGCCAAACCAATCTATTACCCTTCTATGAGGAGGTGAGCTGCCATCTAGATAAAGGAAGGCCCGTAGACGTGGTGTATCTGGATTTTGCAAAAGCATTTGACACAGTTCCCCATAAACGTTTACTGTACAAAATAAGGTGCGTTGGCATGGACCATAGGGTGAGTACCTGGATTAAAAACTGGCTACAAGGGCGTGTTCAGAGGGTGGTGATAAATGGGGAGTACTCGGAATGGTCAGGGGTGGGTAGTGGGGTTCCCCAGGGTTCTGTGCTGGGACCAATTCTATTTAATTTGTTCATAAACGACCTGGAGGATGGGATAAAAAGTTCAATCTCTGTATTTGCAGACTATACTAAGCTAAGCAGGGCAATAACTTCTCCACAGGATGTGGAAACCTTGGCAAGAAGATCTGAACAAATGAATGGGGGAGGGGCGACTACATGGCAAATGAGGTTCAATGTAGAAAAATGTAAAATAATGCATTTGGGTGGCAAAAATCTGAAGTGAATCTATAGACTGGGGGGAGAACCTCTGGGGGAATCTAGGATGGAAAAGGACCTGGGGGTCCTAGTAGATGATAGGCTCAGCAATGACATGTAATGCCAAGCTGCTGCTAATAAAGCAAACAGAATATTGGCATTAAAAAGGGGATCAACTCCAGAGATAAAACGATAATTCTCCCACTCTACAAGACTCTGGTCCGGCCGCACCTGGAGTATGCTGTCCAGTTCTGGGCACCAGTCCTCAGGAAGGATGTACTGGAAATGGAGCGACTACAAAGAAGGGCAACAAAGCTAATAAAGGGTCTGGAGGATCTTAGTTATGAGGAAAGGTTGTGAGCTCTGAACTTATTCTCTCTGGAGAAGAGACGCTTGAGAGGGGATATGATTTCATTGTATAAATACCGGACTGGTGACCCCACAATATATAAATACCGGACTGGTGACCCCACAATATACAAATACCGGACTGGTGACCCCACAATATATAAATACCGGACTGGTGACCCCACAATATACAAATACCGGACTGGTGACCCCACAATATATAAATACCGGACTGGTGACCCCACAATATATAAATACCGGACTGGTGACCCCACAATAGGGAGAAAACTTTTTCGCAGAAGAGAGTTTAATAAGACTCGTGGCCACTCATTACAATTAGAAGAAAAGAGGTTTAACCTTAAACTACGTAGAGGGTTCTTTACTGTAAGAGCGGAAAGGATGTGGAATTCCCTTCCACAGGCGGTGGTCTCAGCGGGGAGCATTGATAGCTTCAAGAAACTATTAGATGATCACCTGAATGACCGCAATATACAGGGATATACAATGTAATACTGACACATAATCACACACATAGGTTGGACTTGATGGACTTGTGTCTTTTTTCAACCTCACCTACTATGTAACTATGATGGGCACTGATTGGCACCACTGATTGGCACTGACTGGCATCACTGATGGACACTGTTGGGGCTGCACTGATGATCAGTGATTCTCTTTAAAGTCTCCCCTGTGAGGAGATGCCGCTGATCAGCTCTCCTCTCCTCATACTCTGTCAGTGTGGGGAGAGGATAAACGTCACTTCCGTGTTTACATGTGATTAGCTGTGATTGGACACAGGCGATCACATGGGTAGAGAGCCGCATCATTGGCTGTTTACTGAGATCGGGGTGGCGCCATGTTCCGGGGACACACAAGCGCGGTGAGATTGGGGCGACGTCTTCCCAGAACGAGGGCGGATCCCGCCGTTATTTGTCTATCCGGCGGGTGGGAGGAGGTTAGTTACGATCCGGACCCTCTACTTCCTCCTGCATTGAATTGTCTTGTGATTGTACGGTCTGCCCTCATGTTGTAAACCAGTGCCACCTTTCTTCAGTCACGGCACCCTATAAAATTATGGAGAGTCTGGAGGCTCCTCATTCTAAAATGTAATAATACTAAACAAATACTTTTACACAAGAAAGGAACATCCAGACATGTAGAACACCCAACATTAGAGAGGATTTATTCTTACAAAGAAAATACACCTTTGTACACTGGTGGTGACTAGTATTCCGATGTTTCTCTTCTCCCAAAGTTGCTCACCCTCATTTAGCTAATGTTACATCAGTGCTGAGGGGGAGGGGCAAATAAGAATGTTGTGAAGGCGCCTGATGTCCACCTTATTAATCAATGACATCATTGGTTGTTAGGATGCCGTTGGCTAGAAGGTTATTTTTTGGAAATTTTTAGGCATTTTTCCCCTAAAGAAACCTGAAGTCACCCCGGGGGCAGGGCCGGATTAACATAGGGGCTGGTGGAGCTGCAGCTCCAGGCCCCTCCCTCAATATAGGCCCCTCCCTCAATATAGGCCCATGCCAGTGGCTTATCGATATCTATGTGCCTTCCTGAAGGAAGAGGAGCCCTCTGTATACACATGGAGGAGACAAGTCAATGCAGCCGAGTCCTGTCTCTGCCGATGTCTGACTCCTATCACATGATCTGTTCCACTCACACAGATCCTCAGTGTCTGGGGGAGGGGTGCTGATATTCTAACCAGCAGGAGCCCGGGAGGAAGGACATCTCCCATGCTGTTGTTGAGATAAGGTTAGTACATTTGTTAGGGAGGTGTTTTATTGTGCTAGGGGAAAGACTGCTGCTTCCCTCCATGTAATGTGCTCTCTTGTGCCCAGTGCCCACCATGTCATGTCATGTGCATTGCAGTGCCCCCCATGTAATGTGCTGTGCCCACCATGTCATGTCATGTGCCTTGCAGTGCCCCCCATGTAATGTGCTGTGCCCACCATGTCATGTCATGTGCCTTACAGTGCCCCCCATGTAATGTGCTGTGCCCACCATGTCATGTCATGTGCCTTGCAGTGCCCCCCATGTAATGTGCTGTGCCCACCATGTCATGTCATGTGCCTTACAGTGCCCCCCATGTAATGTGCTGTGCCCACCATGTCATGTCATGTGCCTTACAGTGCCCCCCATGTAATGTGCTGTGCCCACCATGTCATGTCATGTGCATTGCAGTGCCCCCCATGTAATGTGCTGTGCCCACTATGTCATGTGCTGTGCATTGCAGTGCCCCCCATGTAATGTGCTGTGCCCACCATGTCATGTCATGTGCCTTGCAGTGCCCCCCATGTAATGTGCTGTGCCCACTATGTCATGTGCTGTGCCTTGCAGTGCCCCCCATGTAATGTGCTGTGCCCACCATGTCATGTCATGTGCATTGCAGTGCCCCCCATGTAATGTGCTGTGCCCACTATGTCATGTGCTGTGCATTGCAGTGCCCCCCATGTAATGTGCTGTGCCCACCATGTCATGTGCATTGCATTGCAGTGCCCCCATGTAATGTGCTGTGCCCACCATGTCA
The DNA here is from genome assembly GCA_037952925.1 of Lithobates clamitans. Taxonomy (NCBI): domain Eukaryota; kingdom Metazoa; phylum Chordata; class Amphibia; order Anura; family Ranidae; genus Lithobates; species Lithobates clamitans. The sequence goes on from JBBGZY010002053.1 coordinate 49,499, forward strand.
TGTGCATTGCATTGCAGTGCCCCCATGTAATGTGCTGTGCCCACTATGTCATGTGCTGTGCATTGCAGTGCCCCCCATGTAATGTGCTGTGCCAACTATGTCATGTGCTGTGCTTTGCAGTGCCCCCCATGTAATGTGCTGTGCCCAGTATGTAATTTGCTGTGCATTGCAGTGCTCACTATGTAATGGGCAATGCCCACCATGTCATGTGCTGTACATTGCAGTGCCCACCAAGTAATGTACAGTGCCCACCATGTAATGTGATGTGTCATGCAGTGCCCACCATGTCATGTGTAGTTCCCACCATGTCATGTGCTGTGCCCACCCTGCCATGTGTTGTGCCCACTGTGCAATGTGCTGGGCTGTTCAGCAGTGCCCACCATGTCATGTGCAGTTCCTAACATGTAATGTGCAGTTGCATTGCCCACCATGAAATGTGCTGTGCCATGCAGTGCCCACCATGTAATGCGCTGTACCCACCATGTAATGTGCTGTGCCATGCAGTGCCAACCGTGTCATGTGCAGTGCCCACCATGTAAATTACTGTGCAGTGCCCAACCTGTTGTGCTGTGTTGTGCCCACCATGTCATGTGCTGCGCCATGCAGTGCTTACCATGTAATGTGCTGTACCCAGCATGTAAGGTGATGTACATTGTCCACCATGGCATGTGCCGTGCAGTACCCACAATGGAATGCGCTATGCAGGGCTCACCATGTCATGTGCGGTGTCCACCAATTAATGTGCTGTATCATGCAGTGCCCACCATATCATGTGGTGTCATGCAGTGCCCACCTTGCCATGTGCTGTGCAGTGCCCACCATGCCATGTGCAGTACCCACCATATAATATGCTGTGCCCACCATATAATGTGCTGTGCAGTGCCCACTTGTAATGTGCAGTGCCCACCATGTAATGTGCTCAGCTGTGCCGGCCATGTCATGTGCTGTGCCCACCATATAAGGTCCTGTGCCCACCGTGTGCATGTGCTGTGTCCACCATGCAATGTGCTGTGTTGTGCAGTACCAACCATGTCATGTGCTGTGCCCACCATATAATGTACTGTGCCTACCTTTAATGTGCTGTATTGGGCAGTGCCAACAGTGTAATGTGCTGTGCCCGCCATGTAATGTGCTTCGCCCACCATTAAATGTGCTGTATCCATGTATCCACCATGTAATGTGTAGTGCCAACCATGTAATGTACTGTGCTATACCCCCCCCCACCCGTGGAATGTACTATGCTGTGCCCCCCACAGACTCACCCCCTCACTCTCACCCCCCCCCTCCCTCTTTCACCCCCCTCTCTCTCTCATCCCCTCTCTTTCACCCTGTTCTCTCTCTCACCCCCTTCATCCCCCATTCTCTCTCTCTTGCCCCCTTCAACCCCCTCTTTCCTACCACCCTCTCTCTCTTTCACCCCCTCTCTATTCCCCTTTTTCTCACCTCCTCTCTCTCATCCCCATCTCTCTCATTCAAGCCTTTCTCTCTCTTTTCCCCTCCCTCTCATCCCCTCTCTTTCAGCCCCCTATCTCGCTATCACCCCCCCCCTCTCTCTCTCTCTACCACTCTCTCACACCCCTCTCTCTCTTTAATTGAATTCAACAAAAAATTGTTTGCGTTCTCATTTTATTTATTTTCATAAAAAGGCCCACCAAAATCCTTAGCACCAGGCCCATGTTACTCTTAATCTGGCCCTGCCCGGGGGGCCCTGATAGGAAAAGGATGTTGTAAAGTGCTGTGCAAACTGTTGGCGATATATAAATCCTGTATAATAATATTAATAATGTATCTCTTATCTCATTCCCATCCCCCCTCCACTCGTCCTTCCTCTTGGGTTAGCCCTGTGTCTTTGTCTCTATGTCTACATCATATTGTACACGGGGGGGTGTTGGTAGTTGTACTTCCTGTACATTTTATGGACTTGTCTTATCCTTCTATCTGGATTTCTATTGCTCTGAAATGAACAGAGGAAAAAACAGAGACCCTCCAAATCATTCATCAACCCCCCCCCCCCCCCCTCCAAGTACGAGGGTGAAAAGGGCTGTGCCCACCAGCTCCCAATCACAATTCATTTTATTGAAGTAAGATCAGTAAAAGATGTCTTCTGATTGGTCGCTCTGTGATCTGCCCATAAGCTTTTCTGCTTATGCTAGTAAGCATTTGAAGGAAAGACAACTCTACTAACTGGTATTTTCCCAAAGTGCACTGGGAATAAGGTGCATCATGATGGCGAATGAAAATGCACAGATGTTTCATTGGTCAGCCCTGACATCAGAACCAATCACGGATCAGGAAAAGAGAGATTGCACAGTGCCGGTCGTGGTCCATCCTACAAAAACACTTGAAGGACCGATCTTCATCTTCTGTGTCCTCTGGCTGTTTGTGACCACACAAGTGGATCAGGGACCGTGTTCTTCATCCAGGCAGATCCCCTATCTATTGTGTCCTGCCTCTGACCACACAAATGGACCTGGATGTTCTTCACCCAGGCAGAACCCCAACTTCTGTGTCCTGCTTTTGACCACACAAATGAAGTGGCCACCAAGTTCTTCATCCAGGTAGAACCCCAACCTCTGTGTCCTGCCTTTGACCACACAAATAGATTGGAGACTATGTTCTTTATCCAGACACAACCCCATCCTCTGTATCCTGCCATTGACCACACAAATGGAGTGGGGACCATGTTCTTCATCCAGGCAGAACCCCATCCTCTGTGGTCTATGTGTCCTGCCTTTGACCACACAAATGGGGTAGGGACCATGTTCTTCATCGAGGCAGAACCCTGTCCCCTGTGTCCTCTGCCTGTTGGAATGGGGACCACAAGCTGCATCACTACGCAGAAGAGCTGACGCTCTACGTGACTTTTTCTGTGTTCCTTTCCTGATACAGCTTGATGGGCCCAGCAGGTGTCAGAAGGTGACAACATTTCCTCTCATAGAGCGACAGTCCTGAGTAAGTTTCTGGGGGCCGAGTCCTTCACACCGCTACACTCTGACTTCTCCAATATGGACCCACAACATGACCAATGGGAACGTCCAGGGTGACCCTTGTGGCCGTGTCCGCAGCCCTGATACCCCCTAGGGAAAGGAGACAGAGATATGAGAAATCATGTGACACGGGGAGGAAGACACACTGGGGAGATCCCCCTCCATCCACTTACCTGGCATTGTGCCTCCACATCCACAGCGAGCGTCCTTCTGACCTCCACTGGAGCAGAACGTACAGCAGTGGTAGATACCGGGGTGGGAGCGCGGGGTGCCTTTCACTGTCACATTAAAGGGGGATCCCTGGAGGAAGATAATAACAGATATTAACCCCTTCAACTCTCTTTAGCTGTACACCCCCCCATGGAATAGAGCAAAAAAAAGTTGTTTTACTGTAAATAGAAAGTATACATTTTGCTCTGTATGTTTAGAATTACTGATGTTTCTTTTTTCTTTTTTTATTAAATTTTCCACATTTTCTTTTTATTTGAAAAAAAAGAACACATGAAAGTAAAAAAAAAGAACAATGGTAAAAAAAATAAAAATAAAAAAAACAAGAAAAATATTAGCTAAGGTGAGAAGGTGAGGAAGGAGTTAATGGACCAATTGGTATTTTTCTACCTTCACTCTTTTAGGGTAATTCGGGCTGATTAGGGTTAACTGAGGGTCAATAAGGGGTTAAATAGCAATACATCTTCAAAAAAAAAATTTGTAAGGTTTCTTTAATTACTTCAATACCGGCACTTATACACCTTCCTGCCCAGACCAATTTTCAGCTTTCAGCGCTGTCGCACTTTGAATGACAATTACACGGTCATACAACACTGTACACATAGGACATTTTTATCATTTTGTTCCCACAAATAGAGCTTTATTTTGGTGGTATTTGATCACCTCTGGGGATTTCTATTTTCTGCTAAACAAATAAAAAAAAAAAAGGCCGAACATTTTGAAAAAAAAAAACAACTTTTTTTTTGTTTCTGTTACAAAACTTTGTAAATAAGTACGTTTTCTCCTTCACTGACGGGCACTGATAAGGCGGCACTGATGAGGTGGCACCAATGAGGTGGCACTGATGGGCACTGATGATGGGAATGAATATGCGGTACTGATGGGGCACTGATAGGCGGCACTAGTGGGCACTGATAGGTGGCACTGATTACAGAACTGATGGGTACACATGGGTGGCACTGATGGGCAATAAATGGCGGCACGGATGGGCACTGATAGGCGTCACGGATGGGCACTGATAGGTGGCATGGATGGGCATGGATGGGCACTGATGTACACTAATAGATGGTACTGATGTATGCCAATCACTGCCAAACCATAATGCCTGCCAATCAGTGATACCCGATCAACGGCTCTTCCTGTTTACATCGTGATCAGCCGTGATTGGACACAGCTGATCACGTGGTAAAGAGTCTTTGTCAGAGTTGCGGTGTGTCAGACTGACAGGCTGCAACAACGATCACCACGATCCGTGCCCCCGGGGGCGCGCAGCGGCTTGATATCCTGGCGATGTCATATGACGTCTGGTCAGGATATTGAAACCACTTTGCCGACGTCATTTTGCTATATGATGGGCGGCAAGGGGTTAAGGTTCTTGAAGGTTCTGAATGCGATGGGGCTGCAGCGGCAGCTATTTCCAGTGCAGCCCCAACACATAGACGAGGTCCAATGCCTGGCTTTCTATGGTGTCAGGTCACGTTCAGCAAGGGTCACTGGTGTATAAGGGATGTCACATGCAGTGGAAAGGTCACGCCTCGGATCTACAATACATACAGATGAAATAGTAAATGTGACACATTGTTACATTGTATTACTAGGTGACACTGGTAGACTTTCTGCGAGTGTCACTTTACACGGCAGGAGCGGCATTTTGACAGCTGGTGATTGGTGCTGCAGGGGGGGGGGGAGGAGCTGGATGTAAGAGATACAGAATGCTTCTTTGCCAGCACATGAACTGATTGGCTCCTTGTACTGCTTCTCCCTCCTCTAGTCTGAGTTCTGCTGTACAGGGACTACAAGAGGCTGATACTAAGTGAAATACAGGGACTTAACCACCTGCCTACCGGGGACTGTCACCCCCTTTCCTGACCAGACCAACTTTCAGCTTTAATTACTTAAAATAGAGATTTCTTTTGGTGGTATTTAACTAGTTACTGACCGCCCGCTGCAGTTGTACTACAGCAAGTTGGCTCCTGTCGGGCACGTACACGGCGATTTGTGGGGGCGCACACCCATTCACGGCCGGGGGAGCCAACTAGCGGGGGGGTCTGGTGGACTCGATGTCCGCCGGCCCCCTGCGATCGCTCCGGAAACAGGAAGAACGGGGATCTGTCAGTGTAAACAAATTTGTGGATTAGGAACAGCAATCTCTCTCCTCCCCCAGTCAGTCCCATCCCCCATACAGTTAGCAACACCTCCCAGGAAACATTTAACCCCTTGATCGCCCCCTAGTGTTAACCCCTTCCCTTGCCAGTGACATTTATACTGTAATCAGTGGCTATTTTTAGCACTGATCGCTGTATAAATGTCGCTGGTCCCAGAATTGTGTCAAAAGTGTCTGATCTGGGTGGGGCGTGGCAGCGGATGTAGCCAGACGCACCTTCAGTTCTCTCTCCGCCGAAACTCCGCTCTTTTATCCTGAAGACTCACCTTACAGGTCAGCAAACACGACTTGCTGGTTGTCGGAAGGTCCCCCGAGTGCTACCCTGCTCTTAATGACATGATCACCACCCGATGTCCGCCGCAAGAAGACAGAGCGCGGCCCGGGCCGCGGACAGCATGGCCCAAAATGGCGCCCAGGCACAGCGCTCTGCTAAAGAGCTACATAGAGAAGCAGCAGAAAAGTTGTTCTCTAGGCCCCTTGCCATGGATCCCACCACTTCATCTGGCACACCGGAGGTATATCCGAAGCCGATGACACAGTGCCCCTGGATGATGCCAGTGGATCAGGGTTGGCTTGGGACGCAGTAAGTACCCCAGAGGGTGGCTCCACTAGGCCTCATGTCCCCGCCAGCCCCACTGCTGACAGCAAACCCTCACTCAGAGACATTTTGGCGGCAGTAAACACATGAAACGCTGCTCTGACAGCCCTCACAGCTCAGATAAAAGGGGTAAAAGCCGAAATTACTTTCCTGCAGCAAGACACCCAAAAGCTAAGGGGGGAGAACCTCTGCACTAGAGGGGAGAGTCAGCTCCATAGAAGATGACATGGCGCCCATGCAAAGGGATCTCACTTATAATAATCATCTCCTCACACAGCATTCCTCTCGTTTAGAGGAATTAGAGAACAGAATGAGAGGAAATAATATCAGAGCGGTTGGGCTGCCTGAAAGAGTAGAAGGAAAGAATCCGGTGGAGTTTATTGAAAAATGGTTAATGGCTGCTTTCGGCATGGATGTGTTTTCCCCCATTATTCTCTCTGGAGCGGGAACACAGAGTCCCAGCTAGGCCTCTGCAACCGGGAGCCCCTACAAGACCCTTTCTATTCAAGCTTCTTCACTATAAAGACAGAGATGCAATACTGCATAATGCCAGGATCAAACCGGAGGCTTTAAAAATTGACAACGCCAAAATATCCTTTTTTTCCAGACTTCTCTGCTGAACTGCACAGGCAGCGCGCAAAAGTTTCTGGATGTCAAACGACGCCTTGGGTCCCTTGATTTGAAATACGCTATGCTGTACCCTGCCCGCCTTAGGGTAGAAGCACCGGGCTCAGTGCATTTCTTCGATTTACCATCTGTGGCTGCACATTGGTTGGATCGGGAAGAACAGTCGATTCGGGAAGCTCGCAACCGGCGCCCTGACCCTCCTGACGGGTAAAGTACCACTTCAGTAGGTATCCTCGTGCTCTTTCATTTCCAAATGCCAAGGCGGAGAAAGCTGTTGATGTGTGGACCTATTTTTACCACCAGGGCTATCTGTTCTAGCTGTGGAGAAGTTGTTAAGACACTAAAGTGCACTTCCACTGTTGCCCCCCCCGATGGTCTGGTTCAGACCTCCCATTGCCTTTTGGCGACTCAGTTTGGCCATGTTGGCCAGTTACTTATTGCTTTCTTACTTCTTTGACTGCACCACCGCGGGATCTTCACCATCACTAACCCTTTTGCTTTGCACTGCTTCCAATCCTTGCGTGACTACCTCGTGCCCCATCTCATTACTACATCGCCCATTGGATCTGCTGATACCTAATCGCTATTTCCCCTCAGGACACTGGAGAAAGGTTTTCTTTTCAATTTGCTCACACCTTTTGCTCTCTAGTCATACAGAGAGTCCCGGAGCTAAGGAGAGGAGAGAAATGGGCGCAGGGACGGCTTGACAGTGCTGGATGGCACAGTTGCCGTTTTAAGATTAGTGTTTCCCCTTTTAGAAAAGGGGGAGGGGCTGGGTGAGGGCGGCGCTCAGAGCTGGAGAGAGGAAGGGAGAGGGGGAAGTGACGTCAATTGTAGAGCGGAGGAGGAAACGATTCCCACCCACCCGCCCTGAGTTGGTTAGAAAGGGGGTAAGGGAAAGGTCAGGATGACCGGCAGTGTTGGGTCGCTGGAGAAGGAGAAGATAGATGTTACATGTATGGAACATGTTGTACCCATCCATGGGATGGGGGTTGTTTCTGGTACCCATCCATGGAAGGATGGGGGTTGTTTCTGGTATCCATCCATGAAAAGATGGGGGTTGTTTCTTGTACCCATCCATGAAAGGATGGGGGTTATTTCTGGTACCCATCCATGAAAGGATGGGGGCTGTTTCTGGTACCCATCCATGAAAGGATGGGGGTTGTTTCTGGTACCCATCCATGAAAGGATGGGGGTTGTTTCTGGTACCCATCCATGGGATGGGGGTTGTTTCTGGTACCCATCCATGGGATGGGGGTTGTTTCTGGTACCCATCCATGGGATGGGTGTTGTTTCTGGTACCCATCCATTAAAGGATGGGGGTTGTTTCTGGTACCCATCCATGAAAGAATGGGGGTTGTTTCTGGTACCCATCCATGAAAGGATGGGAGTTGTTTCTGGTACCCATCCATGAAAGGTTGGGGGTTGTTTCTGGTACCCATCCATGGGATGGGGGTTGTTTTTGGTACCCATCCATGAAAGGATAGGAGTTGTTTCTGGTACCCATCCATGAAAGGATGGGGGTTGTTTCTGGTACCCATCCATGAAAGGATGGGAGTTGTTTCTGGTACCCATCCATGAAAGGTTGGGGGTTGTTTCTGGTACCCATCCATGGGATGGGGGTTGTTTTTGGTACCCATCCATGAAAGGATAGGAGTTGTTTCTGGTACCCATCCATGAAAGGATGGGGGTTGTTTCTGGTACCCATCCATGAAAGGATGGGGGTTGTTTCTGGTACCCATCCATGGGATGGGGCTTGTTTATGCTACTTTCAGGTTACGAGAGGTTAACCTGGAAGGGTTAAAAAGGGTAGGTCAATGCGAAGGTTGGGTACCACCTCCGAGTCAGGGGTTTCCTACTGGAGGCCTAAAGTTTAAAAGAAGTTGTTCGCAGTGACCAATCTATGTTGTTGCCCTTTATGACACTAAAAAGTATATAGTAAAGTTTAGAGGTTATTTATGAAGATGTTATTTAATTAATTTTATAATTTGTTAATAAAAAGGCCGTCAGGGCCATTTACTCGAAAACCTGGTCAAGTCATTTGTGAAGGGTTTGGAGGGGGAGAAGTTTTTGGGGATAAAAGGTGTATCAGGAGACTGGGCTTAAGTCCTACAAATGTCATGCATTATTATCTAAAATTATTCTTGTTATTACTGATATACTAATGCAATGTCCAAGATAACCAGAATTTTGTCCTGGAATGTCCGGGGTTTGAATAATCCTGTTAAACGCTTGGCTGTGCTTCGCACAATTAAACGTATTAACGCGGATGTGATCTGTCTGCAGGAGACTCACTTTCCCTTGACTTCCACTCCTCAATTTGCTGTTTTGTCATCAATACCATGCTACTTATTCGGTGTACTCGAGGGGAGTGAGTGTCCTGGTGAGACGTGATACGCGGTTCTCTGCTATGGAAGTTAAAATTGATCCGGATGGTCGCTACATTTTTCTTTTGTGTTCCCTTTACGGGACTAAATGTATATTGGCAGGGTTCCACCTCCATTCTCAACTAGTCTCCTCAAAAATTTAGCAGACTTTATGTCCCGCTTTCCGGGCATGCCAGTCTTGGTCCCAGGGGTCACTTGGTCATAGGGGACTTTAACAATTACAATGACCATGATAGGGACAAGCTGCATGCCCGGATAGGGGGCAGGTCGCAGAGACGACACAGTCCTACTCCGTTTACTCGCCTTCTGTCAGAGATGGGTCTTGCTGATGTCTGGAGAATGAGTAACCGAGAAACCAGGGTGTATTCATGCCAGTCAGCCTCAGCAGGGGGTTTATCCAGAATTGATCTGGGGTTAGGGAATGACCTTCTTTTACCATTGGTTGAATCCTCGCAATATCACACCAGACAGGCATCGGATCATTCCGCATTCTCGATAGATTTACGTGTTGCGGGCACCTACTTTCATGTAGGTGACCTTTCTTCTAGCTTACAGTCTCAGGTAAAATTTAGTCAGGCTTGTACTATTATATCAGGCCTGGTTATTTATTTTGGGAACTGGGAGTGTTAGTATAGTGCAGGGTGTGGCCACCTGTCCTTGGACCCAGAGATGCCTCCTCTTACTTCCAATGAAATGATTTTTGGGAGAGAGGTTGGACTTGGGATCTGAGTGACAGGCAGCTTGTAGGTGAGTTCTGGCCAATCATTAATTTGTTTGGAAGGAGGCGGGACTCTCATAAAAACTGGGGTCACATGCTGCTGAGGTCTTTGTTTTTTTGCAGCAAGGGAAAGCCTTCAGGGAGAGGTTCCCCTGCGGGATGCAAAGCGCATTCCCCCCCCCCCCCCTACGGGGAGGGAGGGGGGGAATGGGACCCACAGAAGAGTTGATGACACCGGACCGTATGCAGTCACAGGTCCCACTGAACGCCCCTACGGGGAAGGGAGCGTGCCAGATTGGAGAGAAGGTACAGAGAAATACTTATGGAAGAAGTAGCAACTAAGTGGACTACATCTGGGCAGTCGATTGTTTGTGAGTGGAACATGGACTGTTGATCAAGTGAGTGAAAGCCCAGGGGAAGGGTACTACCAGAGGCTGAGGTATGTTGGTACGCAAGTCAGTGAGATAGGCGGTGATGGCCTGTGACTTTGGGTTCAACAATCAGTCAAGCGGGAGGAATTATTCAGAGTAATCTCTTCTTTAGCTCAACTTGGAAGTACCATGCAGACGGGAAGTAGTGGTAAAAAGGTGGCGGTAAAGCTCCAATTACAAATAGAGATACAGACTGTCCTAAGAAATTCTGCAGGTGAAGTAGTTATTCAGAGTGACTCTTTACCATATATTCTCTAGTAAATCTACTTCCGTCTTCCCCACAAAGAAACCATTGAGAGTGATTTCTTATAGTCTACATTGTGCTAAGTCTTTGCATGAAACAGGCAAAGAAAGAAATGACGAAGCAGTATAAGAGCATCTCAGAAAACCCTTCTCCTATCCCAGTTCACGTTGTATTAATAAAAGCAAGAGAAAACTACAATTTGGACCGTTTCTATTTCTATGGGCTGCGATGGGCTAGGTGGTAAATATAATTTACGGATATAACACACAAATTGCCGCCCCTGCGGGGGTAGGGCGCTACACACGGTTGGGGGGCGGTTAAAGGTAATACCCTATGGAAACTCAACCCCTTCTGGCTATCACTTATCCCGGACCCCGACCCGATACCAGAACTTCTTACAAATTTTTTCAGACATAATATAGACGTAAACAACTATAGGTACGGTGTGGGAAACAGCAAAGGCATACCTACATGGACAGTTTATCAAAGTAATATCCCAGATTAAAACTTCTACTAAAAAATAGGAGATGTCAGTATTAGAGGAAGAGCAGCACTCAGAGGCAAGATATGTAGCTGACCCTTCTGATGACACAAAAAGGACATGGGTGGCAGCTCAATCCATGCTTAGGGACTTATCTCTACAGTTGGCAGAAAACAAAAGATTTTTTTTACAGCAGAGTCACTTCAAGGAAGGGGAAAAACACAGGACATATGTTAGAAATGCTGGCCAAATCACAACAATCGTCCTCACACATAGGGGCAGTGACCGACGCACAGTGTGAACCATGTTATGTAACCATGTTAACCACCACCCCCTTCCTTTAGAATGTAAGCTCTACGAGTCGGGCCCTCCTGTACCTTTTGTATTGAACTGTACTATAATTGTGTTGTCCCCCTTATACATTGTAAAGTGCTGAGTAAACTGTTGGCGCTATATAAATCTCGTATAATAATAATAATAATAATGTTATACCACTAAATCCATCATAGATGTTTTAAAGCAATTTTTCCAAGATGTTTATTCTTCTAAAGCTCAACCCTCTCAGGAAGATATCTGCTCATTTTTAGACAAATATCCCATCCCCTGCTTGTCCGCGTCGGACTCGGCCCTGCTCAATATTCCTCTAACAGAAGACGATTTGTTAGAAGCGCTGGCTCATGCACAAAACGGCCGGGCACCTGGGGCTGACGGCCTTCCGTCAGAAGTGTATAGGCGCTATACTGCACAACTCATCCCAACCCTCCTAAGAGTTTACAACAAGGCTTTTGAGACAGGGACTCTTCCTACCTCTATGAACGAGGCCCTTATAGTAGTACTGTTGAAGCTTGGCAAAAATGCTTTATTACCAGACCCGTACAGGCCTATCTCACTGCTCACATTTGATGTCAAACTACTGGCCAGGGCGAATAGATGGGCCAAATGTATTCAACAGGTGATCCACAGAGATCAATCCGGCTTCATACCGACAAGGTCTACAGTACCTGACCGCGAGATTGTGTTTTCGCACTGGTTCTCGGCAACAGGGTACCGCGCATCTTGCGCTGGCTCGCTCATTGGGAAAGGAAAACTTTTTTTTCCCTTTCGCGATGAGCGACAGGCAGTGCTGACAGCTGTCTGATATGAATCCATGATGGGGAACCAAATTTTAAATAAAAAAACAGCGTGGGTTCCCCACCAGTGGCATACCAGGCCCTTAGGTCTGGTATGGATTTTAAGGGGAAAAATCCATACCAGACCCTTATCCGAGCACGCAGCCCGGCCGGTCAGGAAAGGGGGTGGGGACGAGCGAGCGCCCCCCCCCCCTCCTGAGCCGTACCAGGCCGCATGCCCTGGTGGGCGCTTTGGGGCAGGGAGGGAGGCCCCCCCATCCCAAAGCACCTTGTCCCCATGTTGATGAGGGCAAGGGCCTCTTCCCGACAACCCTGGCCGTTGGTTGCCGGGGGCTGCGGGCGGAGGGCTTATCAGAATCCGGGAGCCCCCTTTAATAAGGGAGCCCCCAGATCCCGGCCACCCACCCGATGTGAATGAGTATGTTGACACGACGCTGTCTCCCGCTGTTATGCTGTGTGAGCGGTGCGTGATCACTTATATAGGCATGAGGTGTGGTCACCGAGTGCTGTCACCCGGTGACCCCACCCCTTATGATGTCACAGTCCCATCATGCCCCGGGACCGGCCGGGCTGCGTGCTCAGATAAGGGTCTGGTATGGATTTTGGGGGGACCCCCACGACGATTTTTTCGGCGTAGGGGGTTCCCCTTAAAATCCATACCAGACCTAAGGGCCTGGTATGCACCTGGGGGGGAAACCACGCCGGTTTTTTATTTAAAATTTGGCACAGCATTCCCCCTCATGATTCATACCAGACAGCTGTCAGCACTGCCTGTCGCTCATCGTGAAAGGAAAAAAAAGTTTTCCTTTCTCGATGAGCGAGACAGCTCGGCACTGGCTCCCGCGACGGAGCTCGCAGGTGTCAAATCTCGCCGATAACAGCGGCGAGATTGACACAATATCACGGTCACCTACTGTACATCTCAAAACCTGCGTAGATTATTTCTTAACCTACAGGTCCCCACTGACAATCCAGGTAATCTGGAGGCCATCTTCACTTTGGACGCCGCTATGGCGTTCGATAGCATCGAATGACCCTATTTATGGGAGGTGTTGGCCAGATTTGGGGTAGGTAGATCATTTTTAAAATGGGTTCAGTTGCTATATAGCTCCCCATCAGCGAGAATGCGCATTAAGGGAGATGTGTCCGATTCCTTCAGGCTCCACAGAGGCAAGCGACAGGGGTGCCCTTTGTCACCCCTGTTGTTTTCCCTTGCCTTGGAACCATTGGCCATACATATTAGAGCCGCACAGAATATCACAGGATTTCGACGGGGACCTAGACAAGATGTTATATCTTTATACGCGGATGGCACACTGATCTACCTGGGAGACACTGACAGTTCCTTGAAGAATGTGATGAACCTGATAGCTGACTTTGGAAAGCTGTCAGGTTTTAGCATTAATTGGAATAAGTCGGTACTTATGCCTCTGGACCCCTTGCCGAGACCCTTACCTGACTGTGCTGAGGACATAGTCGTGGTTGAGGAATTCCGCTCCTTAGGTATACAAGTGACCCCGGACCCCACTCAATACCTCGAGCTGAATATGACTCCATTGCTTAGAAGATTCAGACTGAAATTCTCTGCATGGAAAAAGTTACCCCTCACCGTTACCGGGAGAGTTAATTTAATTAAAATGGTATGGGCCCCTCAACTTCTTTATCTATTCCACAACTCCCCTATATGGATAACACACAAATGGTTCACTCAAATAGATGCTCAGTTCAGAGACTTAATCTGGGGCAACAAACCCGCATGAATCAGTCTGAGCTCCCTACAATTAGCTAAAGATCAGGGTGGCATGGCAGTGCCGCACGCCAGATATTATTTTATAGCCTCCCAGCTGCAACACCTAGGTAATTGGGGGGGGGGAGAGTAGATACATCAGACCCAATTAGATCCTTGCTGGTACCCAACGAATCCAGTCTCACCGCTCTGACCCATTTAGAAGCAGGACTCACATATTTGCCAAACACTCTGCCCACAATTATATTACTGAACACGTTATGGAAATATATCAGGTCCCTCTTTAAAATAAGGGGGGTATGCTCCTTTACCCCCATATGGAGAAATAAATATTTCAAGGAACTTTTCAAGCTTGAGGATTTTCACCCTTGGGAGGAAGCAGGCATTCGTTACATCACACAATTGTATACTGGAACCAGGACTTTTTTTCTCAGGGAATAGATACAGGAACTCCACCCTTCTGAGTTACCCTTCGTCTCGGCCCCCTAACCGTCTCTGAGCACCATCCCTTGGTTCCACCACCTACCCACCTCCCAGTACCTTTCAGAGAATACAGAACCAAGTATTTTGTGCTGCTCAGTAATTTCTATGAAATTTGTTAATGAAAACAAGAATGATAGCAAAACAGATCCCTTGCAATGAGCAAAAATAGACCCCACCCCAGAAACAATAGACTCCACCCCAGAAACAAAGGACCCCCCCCCCCCCCCCCCAGCAACAACAGCTTCCCCACACAATAAATGACTTTCACTTAGCAACTATGGACCCCCCACAACAAAGTACCATCCCAGCAACAATGGACCCACCACAACAAAATACCACCCCAGCAACAATGGACCCACCACAACAAAGTACCATCCCAGCAACAATGGACCCACCACAACAAAATACCACCCCAGCAACAATGGACCCACCACAACAAAATACCACCCCAGTAACAATGGACCCACCACAACAAAGTACTATCCCAGCAACAATGGACCCCCCACAACAAAATACCACCCCAGCAACAATGGACCCACCACAACAAAATACCACCCCAGCAACCATAGACCCTCCAGCAACAATAGACCTCTCCCTCAGCAGTAGATCCCACCCAGCAACAATTGACCCCCCAGCAAGATAAGACCCCCACCAGCAGCAGTAGACTTACCCAGCAACAATAGACCCACCACACAAAAACAGATCCCCACCAGTGACAATAGATACCCCATCAGCCAGCAACAATAGACCTTCCAGCAGCCCTTGCCAGTACATACATTCAGGTGGAGGAGGTGCCGGAACTGCGTTCCCGCTGAATAAAAGCCCTGACTGGAACCATACTTAAATCCTTTGCAGATATCAGAGAGGAATTCTCCCTTCATACGAATCAATTTAATATATTGAGGCATGCAATCCAATTTGAGGGTAGAATACCTCCACTCGTACCAACGATTCATCCTTTGATGAATGATGTACTGTTGACAGATGGGAAAGGTATGATATCAAGGGTATATACTAGACTGATTAACTTCAGGCATGAAGCTAGTGCCCTCCCTTGCAGAAGGGGATGGGAACGAGACTTGGGACCTATAGATGGTGACACTTGGGAGTTATGTCTGACTTCTGCACCTTCGGTGTCAGTATCTGCATCGCAGAGATGAACTCATCTTTATTTATTACATAGGGTATACAGAACTCCAGCTAGATTATATAAGTGGGGATTTAGAGAAACACCGATATGTCCGAAATGTAGTGGCCATAAGGGTGATCTATTACATATGGTGTGGAAGTGCCCAAAGCTCTTCAGGTATTGGCAAAACGTTCTCAATACTATTGCACAAGTATACCAGTTCCCAATCCTGCAGGATCTGATTGTGTGCCTACTTGGTGCCTTGGAGATACCCTCACTCTCATCAAACGGTCAAATTGCTGTACTACGCTTATTATACATAGCCCGCAAGGCAATTGTGAGGCTCTGGATAACTCCGAGGGTACCAACGGGTGGACAATGGGTGGAGCTGGTGAATAGGTTGCTAATACGTGAGAAGCTTACCCATATCCTGCCACACATGTCTTCTGACTGTATGTATATTTGCTGGTTTTTGTACAATAAGCTCATTTTTTTATTTAAAAAAAAAAAAGTGTCCGATCTGTCCGTCACAATGTCGCAGTCTCGCTAAAAATCGCAGATCGCTGCCATAAATCCATCCCCTATTTTGTAGACGCTATAACTTTTGCTCAAACCAATCAATATTCGCTTATTGAGATTTTTTTTCATCAAAAATATGTAGAAGAATACATATCGGACTAAACTGAGGAAGACATTTTTTTTAATATTTTTTTTGGATATGTTTTATAGCAAAAAGTAAAAAATATTGTTTGTTTTTTTTTTTACAAAATTTTCTCGATTTTTTGTTTATAGCGCAAAAATAAAACTGCAGAGGTGATCAAATACCATCAAAAGAAAGCTCTGTGTGAAAAAAGGACGTCAATTTTGTTTGGGTACAACGTCGCACCACTGCGCAATTGTCAGTTAATGCAATGATCGTAAAAAATGGCCTGGTCATTAAGGGGGTAAAGTCCTCCGGGACTGAAGTGGTTAATGATGTATTAATGATTACAGAGCTGCATTCATTTGAGTCTTTTATATCTGACTGGAGTTCAGCTTTAGGTTCTGTGATGGTTGAAGACATATATGACTGTGGAGGAGGGGTGATCAGAGAGAATCGGAGGTCATGTGACAAAGAACACCGTTGTCTCACCTTGATGTGACGGCCTTTTACACACACGCTGACCGACAGCTGTCCCACCTCTGTGGGGGTGTAGGAGATCTGGAAGGTTCCGTCATGGTTATCCTGGATGGAGGGTTGGAGAGCTCTGCCAGACAGAAAACATTAAACATTTACAGGAGGGTCAGTACTGTAGAAGAGAGGGTCTTCATTGTAGGGATTGGGGTCCTCACAGTAGGAAGAGGGTCTTCATTGTAGGGATTGGGGTCCTCACAGTAGGAGGAGGGTCTTCATTGTATGGGCTGGGGTCCTCACAGTAGGAGGAGGGTCTTCATTGTAGGGGTTGGGGCCCAAACAGTAGGAGAAGGGTCTTCATTGTAGGGGCTTGGGTCCTCACAGTAGGAGGAGGGTCTTCATTGTAGGGGTTGGGGTCCTCACAGTAGGAGGAGGGTCTTCATTGTAGGGGTTGGGGCCTAAACAGTAGGAGGAGGTTCTTCATTGTAGGGGTTGGGGTCCGAACATTAGGAGGAGGGTCTTCATTGTAGGGATTGGGGTCCTCACAAT
This sequence comes from Lithobates clamitans, assembly GCA_037952925.1. Taxonomy (NCBI): domain Eukaryota; kingdom Metazoa; phylum Chordata; class Amphibia; order Anura; family Ranidae; genus Lithobates; species Lithobates clamitans. The sequence continues at coordinate 66,516 of JBBGZY010002053.1, forward strand.
AGGAGGAGGGTCTTCATTGTAGGGATTGGGGTCCTCACAGTAGGAGGAGGGTCTTCATTGTAGGGGTTGGGGTCCTCACAGTAGGAGGAGGGTCTTCATTGTAGGGATTGGGGTCCTCACAATAGGAGGAGGGTCTTCATTGTAGGGATTGGGGTCCGAACAGTAGAAGGAGGGTCTTCATTGAAGAGGCTGGGGTCCTCACTGTAGGAGGAGGGTCTGCATTGTAGGAGTTGGGGTCCGAACAGTAGGAGGAGGGTCTTCATTTTAAGGGCTGGGGTCCTCACAGTAGGAGGAGGGTCTTCATTGTAGGGGTTGGGGCCCAAACAGTAGGAGGAGGGTCTTCATTGTAGGGGCTGGGGTCCTCACAGTAGGAGGAGGGTCTTCATTGTAGGGGTTAGGGCCTAAACAGTAGTAGGAGGTTTTTCATTGTAGGGGTTGGGGTCCGAACATTAGGAGGAGGGTCTTCATTGTAGGGATTGGGGTCTGAACAGTAGAAGGAGGGTCTTCATTGTAGGGGCTGGGGTCCTCACAGTAGGAGGAGGGTCTACATTGTAGGGGTTGCGGTCCTCACAGTAGGAGGAGGGTCTTCATTGTAGGGGTTGGGGTCTGAACAGTAGGAAGAGGGTCTTCATTGTAGGGATTGGGGTCCGAACAGTAGGAGGAGGGTCTTCACTGTAGGGGTTGGGGTCCGAAAAGTAGGAGGAGGGTCTTCAATGTAGGGGTTGGGGTGCGAACAGTAGGAGGAGGGTCTTCATTGTAGGGATTGGGGGTCCGAAAAGTAGGAGGAGGGTCTTCATTGTAGGGATTGGGGTCCGAACAGTAGGAGGAGGGTCTTCATTGTAGGGATTGGGGTCCTCACGGTAGGAAGAGGGTCTTCATTGTAGGGATTGGGGTCCGAACAGTAGGAGGAGGGTCCTCATTGTTAGGGGTTGGGGTCCAAACAGTAGGGGGAGGATCTTCATTGTATCTTCAAAGTAGGTGGTGGGTCTGCACAGTAGGATGAGGGTGCACACAATAGAGGGAGGATTCGCACATTAAGGGGAGTGACCCGTAGTGGCAAATGGGTCTACACAGTAGAAGCAGGGTCTGCACAATCAAAGCAGGTTGTAAATATTAGGGGGAGGGTCTTCACAATAGGGGGGGGAGGCATAGTAGAGGCAGGTTATGTAAATTAGGGGGAGGGTCTTGTACAGTCTGGAGTGGGCCTGCACGATAGGGAGGGGTCTGCGTAAGAGAGTTAGATTGTGCACATTGGGGGGAGGGTCTGTACAGTCAAGGGAGGGTCTGCAATGTAGGGAGAGGGACTGCAAGATAAAGGCACCCAGCAGCAGTCTCAGGGCTTTTGGGTGTCTTTTGCATGTCTACACAAGGGAGATGATGTTTAAAAAGACCCACAGGCATATGGAAACGAACCGGCGTTCCCAACCGACAAAATGGCCGCCGTGTCTCTGGTCAGCGTCCCACGTCACACGTCCTTAGCTCCACCCGACATTTCGACATAAGAATACATCATCAGGGGCGTGGTTAGGGCATGTGATACTCTTATGCCGCGTACAGACGATCGGAATTTCCGACCTTGTATATGCTCCATCAGAAATTTGCTGTCGGTATTTCCGACAACAACTGTTTAAGAGCTGGTTCTTAAATCTTCTGACAAAAATGTCGGAAATTCCGAGCGTGTGTACACAATTTTGACGCACAAAATTCCACACATGCTCTGAATCAAGTACGAGACGGAAGCGCTCGGTCTGGTAAAACTAGCATTCCTAATGGAGATAGCACATTCGTTACGCTGCAAAGTTTTTAATTTTTTAATGCAGCGCATTCTCTTCTTCTTTAGAATGCTAGAATAATAAAGTAGTTTTGATGCTGATATTTACACAGAGTTCTGACAAACTGATTTCTTATTACTTCTCGTAATCTCTTGAATAATCTTTTTTTTTTTTGCCATATCTCCAGATTAATGTTTATAATTTTTTGTTATAGTGATCTCCTTTTTTTTTTTTTTGTTATCAAGATCTCCTGATTTTTTTTTTTTATAGTTTTTGTGTGTCAAGTTACCACAACACCATTATTATCTTTTATTTTGTAACCTCAAAGAGGTTGGTTGGTGTTGGTGTCCCTTGTTAATTTGACATTGTATTTTTGAAATGTACCTGCTTACTCACAAACAAACTGTCCTTTTTGAAGTAAAAAAAAATAGCCAAGGATTTTTTTTTTTTTTAAATTATAAATTTATTAGGGGTCATAACAAAATGAAGAGGAAGACAACGCTGGATAAACTGTTGAAATTGGCAAAGCCTTTGTACCCCAAGGCAGACATCAATTATTTGACAGGCAAAATTGGTAGCCTGAGGAATCCATTTAATAGGGAGCACAATCCGGTCCAGGACTCCGAGAGATCGGGAGCAGCAGCAGATGCCATATATGTACCCAGACTGTGGTCTTATAACAGCCTGCGTCTTTTGCCAGACCAGACCGAAGCCAGGCCATCACTCTCAAGACTTCCTTGCACGCTTCCTTCCAGGTTGTGGCTGTGGTGTTGGAGTTGTGGCAGGAGGTGGAGGAGGAGGATGGTCCAACTCACATACGTGACTTTGTTTTGTAAGTTCGCCCATCACACTCTTATTTAGGACCTGAAATATGAGCTCCTCACTGATGAGGCGTTGGCCCACCTCCATTTCCATCTTACTGGCCGTCATACATGCAAAGGCCTCTTGAACACTGGGGGTTGTTGTGAGGACCGCAGTAGCCTGCTGAATCAAACCAAGCGCTGACTCCTCCATGTTCCTCCCCTTCCTGGGCCTTTTTGCCGGAAGGCGGAGGGGAGGAACCTGGGATTCGGTCAGGTTACTGGGCACGGCCACCTCCTGGCTGCAACCTTCCACTGCCACCTCCTGGCTGCCACTTTCCCCCTCCACCTCCTGGCTGCCACTTTCCACGGCCTCCTCCTGGCTGCCATTTTCCATGGCCTCCTCCTGACTGAGACTTTCCTGTGTATGAAAATGGGACATTTTTAGTTTTAGTTTTTTGGTCATCAATCACACACAATTTTCAGCTCATGACTGTTGCAAATTGAATGGTAATAAATTGAGAAGACTATCCTTCTGACCCCAGCATTTTTCATTCTTGTCCCAATCATTTTTGAGTACTACTGTCTATTGATATGTAAACCACTTTGTTAAATCAGAAATTAGTGATCAATAACATCTAGTTAACATCCTTAATTTTTTGTCAAGAAATATGTAGAACAATGCTATACCTGGCTCAAGCTGGGCTCCTCCACATCTTCCTGGGTGGAAGGCCCAGGTTTTAACGTCGGAAGCCCCATCTGAGGTGGAAGGAAGAGAGGAAGGAAGGGTTGAGAGTGATGGCCTGACCAGAACACTGTAAGCTCTCTCAGCTACTCTGGTGGGCGCTGGAACGGGCCCTGCTGTGAAATATTAGATCAAGAATTGTAATTACATGCCCCTTTAAACAGGGGAAAAATAATTGGGCCTTAGGCGGTGGTGGTGGTGGCACAACACTGTAAAGCCTCACAGATACTCTTTGTGGGCGCAGGAACAGGCCCTGCTGTGAAATATTAGATCAAAAATTGTAATTACAATACAGTGCAGCCGTGGTGTAGTTGCTACTACTTTTCTGGTGGTGTACACAGTACACAATACAGTGTAGTGTGGTGTTGCAAAAACAAAATATACATCATATCCAGAAGGCCATCAAGGAGAGGTAGACACTCACAGGCCACTAAAAGAGGGCAAGTAGGCTCCGTGTCTACAGTCAATAGTGCTGGTCGTGGACACGGTGCATCCTCTGCCGGTGGCCGTGGGGCACATTTGTCCTTTTTTTCTGCTGCTGGTCATGTTATTGAGTCACAACATGAAGAAGAGTTGGTGGAGTGGATAACAAAGCCGTCCTCATCCTCCTCAGTCACCCAGGCTCAGAGTAGTTTTCCTTCCTATGCAGCTGCCAAAGTGGCCTATTCCACCGGCTCCTTGTCCATAGTCACTCCTTCCCTAGCCCCACCATCATGCAGGGAGGAGTCCCCCGAACTATTCAACCACAGAGTTGGGTACATGCTGCTGGAGGATGCGCAGGGATTTGAAGGCTCCGATGTTGGTTCCCAGGTTGAGGAAGGGAGTAACATCAGCCTATAGAGAGGGGGTGCCCAAGAAGGACAAGAAACTGGCAGTCATGTTCCCCCCGCTGCAGCATACTGCCAAGTTTGCTCCAGTGACAAGGAGGGACGGGATGATGAGGTCACTGACTCTACTCAGGTGCCTAATAGAAGAAAGGAGGAGGAGGCACAATACCAACGAGGCAGGATGTCCTCTAGGGAGCTGATTTTGAAAAGTTCCTTGGTGTGGGCCTTTTTGGACACGTGTGCAGCAGATCGCACCATTGCTGTTTGCAACCTTTGTCTGAAGCGAATCAAGCGTGGCTACAACAGCAGCCACTTGGGCACCACATGCTTGACCAGACATATGACGACCTCCCATGAAGTCTTTTTTCCGTATACTATATTTGAGATTTAATATCTCTCAGATATGATTTGGGTTAAATGAGAGTTTTTTGACCATGAGTGAAAGCTTTAACACAATAACAACATTTATTGGTGAGTAGTTGAAAGTCTATCTAATACACAACCATCTATCTATAGTCTACACCAGGGGTGCCCAACCGCTGGCCCTTTGATTTGGCCCGCCATGTCTTGCTCTGAGATGGCGGGTCAGCAAACCCAGATCGCGGGTTCCCGACCCGCCATTTCCGAGCATCAGCATGAAGAACGAAGCCGCCGCTAGAGGAAGCAAAGCCGATGCTTCCTGTATAGCGCCGGCTCCTTCACAGGCGGAGTGATACCAAATGTACTCCGCCTGTGACAGGAATCATTGGCTCTGCTCTCTACTGCAGCCGCATGCTTCTGTCTTCTGTCACACTAATGCACGGGAACCTGCGATCTCAGACACCAGTATCAGAGCCACCAGTACCAGCCACCAGTACCAGTCACCAATACCAGTCACCAGTACTAGCCACCAGTACCAGTCACCATTACTTGCCACCAGTACCAGTCACCTGTACTTGCCACCAGTACCAGTCACCAGTACCAGTACCCACCAGCAGTACCAGTACCAGCCAGCAGTACCCACCAGCAGTATCAGTACTCACCAGCAATACCAGTACCCACCAGCAGTACCCACCAGAAGTACCAATCAGCAGTACCAGTACCCGCCAGCAGTACCAGTACCCACCAGCAGTACCAGTAAGCAGTACCAGTACCCGCCAGCAGTACCAGTACCCACCAGCAGTACCAGCCAGCAGTATCAGTACCCAACAGCAGTACCAGTACCAGTACCAGCAGTACCTGCCAGCAGTACCAGTACCAACCAGCAGTAACCGCCAGCTGTACAAGTACCCGCCAGCAGTACCAGCCAGCAGTACAAGTACCAGCCAGCAATACAAGTACCAGCCACCAGTACAAGTACCCGCCATCAGTACCAGCCAGAAGTACCAGTACCCACCAGCAGTACCTGCCAGCAGTACCAGCCAGCAGTACCAGTACCAGCCAGCAGTACCAGTACCCGCCAGCAGTACCATTACCCACCAGCAGTACCGGTACCAGCCAGCAGTACCAGTATCCACCAGCAGTACCAACCAGCAGTACCAGCCAGCGGTATCTGCCAGCAGTACCAGCAGGCAGTTTTCAACAGCAGTACCAGCCAGCAGTACCAGCACCTGTCCACAGTACTCAACAGCAGTACCAGTCCTGGAGGACAGCCAGCAGCAGCCACCAGTTATAACCACCTGGGGGACAGCAGCAACCAGCTACAGGAATCCTGAGGAAGAAGTGAAGATTGAGGTCAGTTGAGATGCAGGTAAACCGCTGTGCATCCGTGTGAAAGCAGCCTTAGGCCCCTTTCACATGATCGGTCCGATCAGGTCTGCCTGTCTGTTTTTCAGGCGGACCCAATCAGACCCTCCATTCACCTCTGTAGAGCGACAGATGTAAACAGACTCATGTCTGCTTACACCCGCCTATCTGCAATCCGATCTGCTTAAAAAACAGAATCGGATCTCTCCCCTTCTGTCTGGGCAGATCAGAGGGCCCTTAGGGTAGAGCGGGCTGTGTCCGTGTCTGCTCTACATATGCAGAGTGGACACAGACCTGCCATCCGCCCGCTACACTCATTGTGGCCCGTGACCTGTTACCAAGTCGCTAAAGTGGCCCTCACTCCTCAAAAGTTTGGTCACCCCTGGTCTACACCAAGGAAGAAAATATTAGGTTAAAATAAGAGAATTACAGAGTATATTCCTGAAAACATTAATCTACAAACATATTTAGTTACAAGTAAAATGCAGACCTTTCCCATAATTACCCTTTGCACCAAGGTTCCATTCTGATGGCTGCTCTCCCATAAAAGTGTGTGTTTCCCTCCCATCTAGTCTGTGTATATCATTACATTCTGATGCCTCATTGGTTGGCACAGCGCGGCTCTGGTTGGTGAGCTTCCCTATTCCTGGTTAAGGACTGGCTACATCTCCAATCCCTAACATTTGCATAAGTCAGCCCCCTTTAATGCAAATCCTTGTGATTATTCTGAGCAGGAGCTTAACTTGAATTTTCCCGGGAAGTTAAGTATTGATTATGGGTTGGCCTCCCTTCATTGCATATCCCAGCAAGGGATCCTTTGAAGTGAGTATGTGTAAAACAATGAGAATTGGATCCCATTGTATACACAAGCCTAGGCACCGACTTGTCTGGTCTACCAGAGATTTCCGTGAAGATAATATGTTCCGCCCTACATAGATGAAAGCTAAATTAAATATATTCTTAAGTCCAATATTTTACAGCTATTAATGTAGATTTCACATAAACTCATTAAGGCAACAAGTCCCTTGGCAACAGTACTTGAAAGACCCACATCACAGAAAAAGGCAGACTTCTCCTTATTCCTCATCTGGGATTTCCAACCCCACTCCAGTCCTCTCGAAAACCTGCACTGAGGGGAATGAAAGTATAGCAATAGGTGTCCCTAGTACTTGCAGCCAATCTGCTAGCAGTACACCACCATCTGATTTTAGCAGGCAAATTTCCCTCCCCCAGTTCGCTAAACCGTAAAAAGAAATTCGGTCCCAGCCATCCACGTGCTCAGCGTCTGAATGCTAGCTTGGCCAAATCGCTAGCACTGCAACTACTGCCTTTTCAGCTGGTAGACTCTGCCCCCTTTTCGTGAATTTGTGGAATGTGCTGTACCTCAGTTGCAGGCTCCAAAACGCCATTTCTTTTCATGGAAGGCCATTCCAGCTCTCTAGCGGTATGTGGAAGGCAATGTTTTTGTCTAGCTGGACAGGGCGGTCAGCAGTAAGGTGTATAATTATCGCTGACTCATGGTCCAGCAGGCATGGGCAGGGATGTTAGCTTTTCTTCACAGTGCACTGGGTAACTCTGCTGGCAGCTGGGAAGGATGCAGGACAGGGTTCAGTATTGTTGGAGCTTGTTCCGCCACCACGCCTCCAAAATGCTAGGATTCTGCCACAGCTCTCTCCTTCACCCCCTCCTCTTCTTCTTCCTTTATGGCGTCTTCTGCAGATTTGTTCTTTAAACAAGCGGTGCTCCATAAGCGTTCAAGGGGCTACGCAAGCAATCAGGCAAAAAGATGCCATGCGGTGCATGAGTTACATAGTTACATAGTAGGGGAGGTTGAAAAAAGACACAAGTCCATTAAGTCCAACCTATGTGTGTGATTATATGTTAGTATTACATTGTATATATGTTGCGGTCCTTTGGGTGCTTATCTAATAGTTTCTTGAAACTATCGATGCCCCCCGCTGAGACCACCATTTGTGGAAGGGAATTCCACATCCTTTCTGCTCTACAGTAAAGAACCCTGTACGTAGTTTAAGGTTAAACCACTGCTTAGGGGTCAAGAGCCATACTGTTGCAGAGATTCTGTCAGCTCTGCAGGGGCAGGCTCAGAGGTGGTTGACGTCATGCCAGCTTCAGCCAGGAACGGTTGCATGTGAAAATGGCACCAACCTTTTCTCCGCCCTCAGACAGGGACACTTGACCCATGTTCCATGTTTGGCACACATCCTGAATTTGGTGGTGCAGCGGTTCTTGAGCAGGTACCCAGGCTTACAAGATCTCCTGAGGCAGGCCAGAAAGGTCTGTGGTCATTTCTGCCTGTCATACAATGGCAGTGCTCGACTGGCTGACATTCAAAGAGAATGCAACCTGCCCAAGAACTGCCTCATTTGTGATATGCCCACCAGGTGGAACTCAACATTGGCAATGCTGCAGCAGCTGCACGTGCAGCAGAGGGCCATCAATGAGTACCCGTGTGAGTATGGCACCAGGACAGGGTCAGGGGAGCTTGGCTTTTTTCACCATGCCAGGGGCTACTGATCAAGGATGCATGCACTGTCCTGTCACCATTTGAGGAGGTCACGAGGATGGTGAGCAGCGACAATGCATGCATCAGTGATACTGTCCCTCTTTTCTTCCTGATGGAACATGCGCTTCATGGAATAATGGACAGGGCACTTGAGGCATAACAGTGGGAGGAAGAGGAGGACTTCCTTACTTCTCAAGGCCCCTTTATCCAGATATTATTCCTGCAGGCCCGCCAAACACACAGGAAGAAGAGGAAGGGGAGGAGGAGGAGGATTGTGTCAGCATGGGATGGTTTTCAGTCCCCAGAAACCCAAGGAGTTGTATGTGGCTGAGAGGAGGTGGAGAAGGTGGCTGGCTGACCAATGCCTTTAGACAATTTTTCAGTCCTCAGCGCCAAGGTCTGATCGATTCAAGCAACCATCGCAACTGTCTGCATTACATGGTGCAGGAATATCTAGGGGCAAGAGCAGACTTGGAGACCTTTCCAACAGAGCATCCACTAGGTTACTGGGTCTTGAGGATGGACCACTGGCCAGAACTAGCTTAATATGCAATTGAGCTACTGGCCTGTCCTGCATCCAGCGTTCTTTCTGAACGCACATTTAGTGCTGCTGGAGGATTTGTAACGATCATAGAGAGCATCTGTCCACAGACTCCGTTGATAGGCTCACATTCATAAAAATCAATCAGTCTTGGATCAGCAGCAGCTATCAAGCACCTGATGCTTATGTAACTGATTGATTTTTCTATGAACGTGGGATCCCTTGAAGACTGCCTATGCTAAGTGACTATCCTAGTCCTCCTTAATCTTGATGATGCTAGCTTTCAACTATATTTTTGGTTTAGGGCACCACCACCACTGCCTAAGGCCCAATTTTTCTGTCCCTGTTTAACAGGGGCATGTAATTACAATTTTTGATCTAATATTTCACAGCAGGGCCCGTTCCCGAGCCGACATGCAGGCAGCCATATATAGTGTGGGGCAAAGACTTAGTCCCGCTGAGCCATGGTTGGCAAAAGGCACCCTGCCTTTGGCCAATTATGGCTCTCTTAGCTGAGGCCGCTGGGATTGGCCAAAGCATGCAGGTGCATGCTCTGGCCAATCATCATACAGCAATGCACTGCGCTTCCGCAGCGCGTTATGGGCCGTTACACGCCTCTCGAATTTGGCATGAATGATGTTCGGTTTTCGACGAACGGGCAAACAGCCAATGTTCAAGTCGAACATATGTTCACCCCGAACAGAAAGATCATCCCTAATGATAACAGAACCTTATCTGGTCCTTTATCCTGACAGAGTGGTACTGAGACCTTCGGATCATTTTGTCCCCAAAGTTTCAACTTCAGGACATCGTCCTTCCATCTTTCACTAACAATCAAGGTGAACCCCCATGCGTTGGATGTAAAATCAGTTATCACCAGTTATCTGGCAGCTACAGCTACCTTCAGAAAGACGGATACTCTCCTGATAATTCCTCATGGGGCTAGGAAAATCGTACGATTGCATCTTGGTTGGTCAAGAAGGCATACTCCATCCGTCAGTTTGCAATTCCGGAAGGCATCAGGGCTCACTCAACCAGGGCAGTGGCAACCTCGTGGGCAGCATACTGCAGAGTTTCACCAGAAATGACCTGGTCATCCAGACATACATTCATTTCCCACTATAAAATAGACTTGGCCGAATTAAAACTTCTTCTTCTTCTTCTAAGACTTTGGTAGAACCATTGTTAGAGCCAATTCTACAGCATTATACAGAATAAACACTATTTTTTGTACCCACCTGACTGGCAAGTTTTTTTCCAGTGTGTGCTGTCATGAAGGCGTCAGGAAAACGGAAAATTGTATACTTACCTTTCCGTAATTTTCCTTTCCTGACGCATCTTCATGGCAGCACACAGAAGCCCACCCGTTCTTAGATGATAGATAAAGAGAGTAAAGTGGGGTGTCTCTCTTCAATTTTTAGAGTTAACCAATCCTGTCAGGTTGTGGAGGCGGAGTCACAACCCAGTGTGTGCTGCCATGAAGATGCGTCAGGAGAGGAAAATTACGGAAAGGTCAGTATACAATTTTCCGTTTTTTTTTCTAAATGGATACCAGAATCCCAAAACAGTTAAACTCTGAATTAGACATTTCATATTATTATGATCTCTCTGGGGTGATTTGGGAAGTGAACATGATTATATCGTCTCTTAGATCTGTGGATATATTCTATATGAGGAAACTTGAAATAGGAAGCCGCACACCGCAAGGGGACACCAATAAAACGTCTTTGTTGTAATGCAGACAGATGCAGTCACAGGAAGGAATGGAAAGTTAATATGTCTCACACATCTTGTACTTAGCCTTTGACTTTTGCACCACATTAAGATGATTATGATTCTCGGAGACAGTAATGCCATACTGTGGCATCAATTAAATTGCATGTGTATCAATTTAGTTTACTTTTACATCATTTATCAGCTCACATATAACAACAGCAATGCAATACGATTAATTTCTATTCCAAAAAGTCTTTCTATGGTAGTTTTTGCAAAGACAACTGATTTTTTGTGTCACAGTAAAAGGACACAACTGAGTCATGGAAGTAGCAGCTAATAGCTATCGGTAAGTATAAAAAATAATGCTTGGAGAGTATTATTATTATTATCAATTTATATAGCGCCAACAGTTTATGCAGCGCTTTACAATCTACACACGGGGAATCACTTCGGCGTACGGCCGTGTTGTCTTTCCCCATCTTTGTGTTTGGTGAGCGTGATGCTGAGGGGACACCGGTCGGTGATTCTGGGCTCACACCGCACTCCCCAACCACTTGGATCCCACACATATGCTAACACATCACCCACACCCACAGACCTCAGCTCTTCAGTCTGTGTGGTACACCATTAATTCTGGACCTTTCAGGTAAATCAACTATTTTTCACATTATATACATGACTGATGTATAACAGATGTGTTTAACTCCCCCATAAACTATATTACCCCACTCAAACGACTTCATTAACCGAAACCACACCATGCTCATGGGGTAACAAAGGCCGTAGCAGCCTACTTTATTTAACAAAATAATGAGTCAAATATCCAACATATAAAACGTATAAGTAGAAAAAACATATCTGTTATAAACCTATGAAAATCTAACGTTGGTCTGAGCAGGAAATTAGTAAACCTCTGTGTTAATAAACCTTCTTGCACTGCAGTCCCTCTCAAATGTATTATCCCTGCCTCAAGCCGACAAGCTGGCTCAAAGACTACCCCTGACCGCAGTGCCCCATTCTCACTTCCCGGCTAACCTCCGTTAACCGGAAACCACCATCAGGACCCCTCCAACAATAGTCCCGATCTCATCCTTCTGATATCTTCTTTCCCTGCACAGACCAACGTCCGCCACCGCTACGACATCCTAGCGCCAGTACCTATGAAGAAAAAACAGAGAAAAACACTTCCCGATCGAAACAACCTCTATCCCTAGGGAGGGTGGGTGGGAACTTTCCCCCACGCTTTGGTGACTCATCCCAGGCGGGGGCCCCCTTATCAATATTCCTACAGCCCCTCCCCCTCGGCTCTATACTCACCACCCCTAATCAGGGAAGTTAATTCCCTGTTAACCCTGTCATGCCCGCCCTACGCTTATTTGCTTGGTTGCTATTGCTCCGGGCTTTCTTGACTGATGTATAACAGATGTGTTTAACTCCCCCATAAACTATATTACCCCACTCAAACGACTTCATTAACCGAGACCACACCATGCTCATGGGGTAACAAAGGCCGTAGCAGCCTACTTTATTTAACAAAATAATGAGTCAAATATCCAACATATAAAACGTATAAGTAGAAAAAACATATCTGTTATAAACCTATGAAAATCTAACGTTGGTCTGAGCAGGAAATTAGTAAACCTCTGTGTTAATAAACCTTCTTGCACTGCAGTCCCTCTCAAATGTATTATCCCTGCCTCAAGCCGACAAGCTGGCTCAAAGACTACCCCTGACCGCAGTGCCCCATTCTCACTTCCCGGCTAACCTCCGTTAACTGGGAACCACCATCAGGACCCCTCCAACGATAGTCCCGATCTCATCCTTCTGATATCTTCTTTCCCTGCACAGACCAACGTCCGCCACAGCAGGCAAGGGTAATTCCCTTACCCTTGGATGCCCCTCCACACCCGAAGCGCTCGTTGTATACCATCCTGAAGGCCCAAAGCCCACATATCTATGCCTACCTCGTTTAAATGGACCCCATCTTTTTTCAAATATCTCCAGGTCTCAAATTCCAGCTCTAGGTGACGTATCGCCAGCCCTCCTTTCTGTACCATGAATTTGCTAACTGCCCTGTTAATCTTTCTCCTGGCTCTATTAATACCTTCCACTGATCTGGCCATTCTCCATGTCCTACGCGCCACTATATCTGACCATACAACGACCATATCAGGAAATTGCTCCATCAAGCGGTCAATATCTGATTTGATGTCCCGTGTAATGTCTAACATGGACCTAATCCCCAAATCATTGCCACCCACATGTAATACTAACACATCAGGCGGTCTGTCCCTAGCTGCATAACGCTGCACCTCAGGAACCAACCGGCCCCATAACATTCCCGGGACTCCAAACCATTTTATGTAGGCTTCCTTTCTATCAAAACCTAACTGCCTACCATCGTACGTCACGTCCCCTCTCCGTGCCCCCCAGCAGACATAGGAATGGCCCATGATCCAGACCATCCCGGTCGCCGAACCTGAAATTAAAGAGGAAAAACAACATACACTATAGTACAACCATCATTTTTTTAAAAACCATACCCGGGCAGACTGAAGAGTCCTACCCACTTGATTACCTCACAAACCTACCACCAGGTGGGGCCTAACGTAAGACCTGAACCTGTTCGACTCCCACCGCCCAATCCTTTTCACCGCCTCCATATCCATCCCTTGCCTTGCTGCTTCTGTCGCTGCTCCTATCCTGAATGAGTGGGATGAAAAAGCTTTGCCATCCAAACCCAACTGCTCCAAGCATTTTCTAAATATAGCCCCAAACTGAAAACGTGACAACGGCGTTCCGTCCTCGTGTACCAAAAACGCGCCTAGCCCCGCCGGGCGAACCCGCCTGAAAACCATTACTGCTTCCAATGGGCATAAAGGCGAACCCGGAATTGGAAACACCTGAACCAGTTTCCCCTTGCCTTCTTGATCCGTTTTTGATTTTTTAAACCACAAGGACAGCCTTCCCCCGCTGCACTCCACCTCCTGGCTCCCAATTCCCCCATGTACTTTCTTTGAAGGGCTGACCAGTTCCCCAATTCTAAATGCCCCAAAAAACACCAACAAAAACGCTACTGTAAATAATTTTATCTCAAATTCTGATGAACACACCTCCCGCAACTTGGCTACAATACCCTTGAGAATCTCAAATGTCACGGGCTTCCTGGTATCCTTCCGAATCACCGATCGCCTGTAACCTTTTACGGCCTGTCTCACCCAGAAATCTTTTGTAAAATCAGGCTGCCCCTGTAGTTTGAACAAGAAGGCTAAACCTGACAGTTGCGTATTCACTACAGATGCAGACACCCCCTCCTCCATTTTCCTGGCTACGTAGTATAAAACGAGTGAACGTCCTGCTTGTCCATTCGGATCCTCACCCACCTCTTGTACGAACGCCAACCACTCTTTCCAGACCCTCGTGTAAGCTGACCACGTAGACCCACTTACCGACCGCTTTATCCATCCCGTGATGATTCCAACGCTATCCCCCACAACCATTCGGGACAAGGCACTCCTTGTTGCTCCGCGTCCGGCGCCAACTCTCGGAACCTGTCCCACTGGAAGCGAGATAATGCGTCAGCTATCACATTTTCTACTCCTGGCAGGTGGACAGCGTGAATGAAAACATTCAGTTGTAAGCATCTCAGCACCAAATGTTGAAGTAATCTAATAACCGGCGGAGAAGACGCCGTGTTCTTATTGATTACCTGCACTACCCCCAAATTGTCCCCATGGAAACGCACCTTCAGATCCCTGAAAGATGCTCCCCATAATTCCACTGCAAGCACTACTGGAAATAGTTCCAACAGCACCAAATTCTTCGTGAAACCCGCCGCTATCCAGGACTGTGGCCAGGGGCCTGCACTCCATTGTCCCTGGAAGAAAGCTCCGAACCCTGAGGACCCCGCTGCGTCCGTAAAGAGCTCCAGGTCGAAATTACTGACCGGTCCTGCCATCCACAACACTCTTCCATTGAATGACTCCAAAAAGGTATGCCATACCCTCAGGTCGTCCCTATGTGCCTTGACCAAGCGTACAAAATGTCTCGGGGACTTAATGCCACTCGTACTAGCTGCCAGACGACGACTGAACACCCTCCCCATAGGTAAAATGCGACAGGCAAAATTGAGCTTGCCTAACACCGATTGCAATACGCGCAATTGCACTTTTCGCAATCCAATTAGCCGCGCAACCTCTGTTTTCAGGTCTGCCAACTTTGCCGCCGGCAACCTACATTCCATGGCCTCTGAATCCAGGACGATGCCTAGAAACGTAATCACCGTACAAGGTCCCTCAGTTTTGTCAGGCGCCAATGGAATGCCAAACCTGTCTGCTATGTGTTCCAGCGTTGCCAAGAGCACCGCGCAGATCCTCGACTCAGCTGGTCCTATGCATAGGAAGTCATCCAGGTAATGAATTATAGAATTCAAACCCGAAACCTCCCTTACCACCCACTCAACAAAAGAGCTGAATTGCTCAAATATCGCACATGATATAGAGCAACCCATCGGAAGGCATTGGTCGACATAGAACTCATCGTCCCATTGACATCCGAGCAACCTAAAACTTTCAGGATGCACTGGTAACAGCCTAAAAGCCGATTCAATATCAACCTTAGCCAACAGTGCCCCTTTTCCGTACCGGCGCACCCACCCTACGGCTGCATCAAATGACGTATATGTCACAGAGCACGCTTCCTGATCTATGGCGTCATTAACCGACCCCCCTTTTGGAAAGGACAGGTGATGGATGAGCCTGAATTTCTTTGGTTCCTTTTTCGGTACTACACCCAGTGGGGACACCACCAGATCAGCCAAAGGTGCCGACGAGAACGGCCCCGCCATCCTTCCCATTGCAACCTCCTTACGTAGTTTTTCACTAACCACGTCCGGGTGTTGCAAAGCGGACCGGAGATTGGGTGGAACGGGAGGAACTACCGCCAGTGAACAGGGGATCCGGAAGCCTACGGAGAAACCTTCTTCCAATAATGTTGCCGCTTTCTTATCCGGATACCTACCGAGAAACGGCCGCATCCTTCCCACTCTCACCGGAGTCCTCCCTCTTGTGTCCAGTTTCCCCTGAGCGACCCTTAGCTTGTTTGAAGCATTTGGATGCTGAGTGGGCTCCATTGCACCCCGAACACTCATGCTTGAACCTACAAGAACTTCCGAACTTGCATGTTCCTGAGTTATACTGCCAGCACACCCCTTTTTTGTTTCCGGCCGACTGTCCCTGTGCTGAAGGTCCGCCGGCCCCCCCCTGAAAAAACTGGGTCGGTGCCCGCGCAGAGGTCATTAAACGCATCCATAGGCTTATATCCTTGTGGTCCCAGCGTAGCTCTTTCCGCACTGCCCTCCGTTGCCGAAACTGCTCATCATACCTCAGCCACGCAGTCCCACCATAAACTCTATACGCTTCCCCAATAGAATCCTGATAACAAAACAGCGCCGAACAATGTTCGGGTTGTTTTTCCCCAATGACACTTGCCATTATGGCGAACGCCTGCAGCCAATTGGTAAATGTACGCGGGATTAACCTGTATCTCCTTTTCTCTTCCTCCTCTTTTTTGGAATCATCAGGTTTTACTCTATCTAAATTGAATTTTTTCAAAGGGAGTAGAGAAAAAATCTCCACATACTCACCTTTCCATAGCTTTTCTCTGACCTCCTGCTTCAGATGTGCTCCTAACGGCCCTTCATAACACACATATACTTCACATTTGGCTGCATCTGCAATTCTAATTATATCCTGCCTCGCCACCGTCTCACTGGCCACAGCCGTCTTACCTACCTCCGGAGCCACTACCGTATTTTCACCATCCTTGGCCGGCGCCGAGCCGGCCCCTGCGACCACCGGCGTTTCCGTACACCCCCCTGACCCTGCGTGTTCCCCCGATCCTGCTGCAGGTGGGACCCAAGCTGCCGCTGGCCCCACTGCTGTGTTGCCTGCCTGCTCAAACTTCCGTACTAGCTCTTTGATTCCTTCCAAGAAACCCAATAAGCCTGCAGCACCCAGGGGGTTCTCCCCCGTCCCTCCCCTTGATGTCCCTGGCCCAGACCCACTACTAGGCCCACTGCCCTCTTGCAAACGTGTCTCAGGTGTAATAGGTGCTGACTTACCGGGCTGCATAGGTGACGCCCCATCAGCCGATCGTCTGCTGTCCACCTCTGCTGCCCTCCCCGAGCGGGGGGCTGCCTCTTCTTCTGACTCCGATCGCTCCTCCGAAAGGTTCTGCACCATGTCTTCCTCCTCTTCCGAAGAAAGCCTATCAGGCCCGCTGGCTGTTGCTGCTTCCGACATCCTCTCCCTCCTCTGCGCAGCGCGTCCGTGTGGCGACTTTTGAACAGCCTTACCAGGACCGGTGTGTGGAACCTCAGTCCTGGCGGCCTCCGCTCTGCCCCTTCTCTGCTCCCTCTGCTCTGGATCAGGCCGCTGTGGATCTCCTGCCACTGAAGGCCCGGGGATCCCGACTGCATTCCTCCTCTGCGTGTGACCCCGTTCCGTCTCTGGTAGCCTGGGGGAGGGGCCAGCGCGCGTTCGCCGGGTCTACTAGGCCTCGCTGAAGCCCTGTCCTTTCCCTGCCTCGCGCTGCCCGTTCTGAGCTCCCGGTCTGTAGTTCTTACCGGGCTGCTGCTGTTCGCACGCGCCGTCCGTTTTGGGGGTGGGCCCGCTGCTGACACTCCGCGGCTCCCCCCCGACTGCCGCTGAGACTCCCCTCGTTGCTCCGGCGAATACCGCTCCGGAGGTCTGGCCCTGCGGGCTCTAGTACCGCTCCTGCCCGCCAGCCCGGACGCTGCCTCTGTCCTCATGAGCGCTATACCTAGCGCCGCCTGGAGCCACTCGGGACCCCGCACTGCTGCCTCCTCTCTGAGCTGGGCCAGAATTCTCTCCACCTCTGACATGATGCTTCTCTCACTGAACTTTCCCCCACGCTTTGGTGACTCATCCCAGGCGGGGGCCCCCTTATCAATATTCCTACAGCCCCTCCCCCTCGGCTCTATACTCACCACCCCTAATCAGGGAAGTTAATTCCCTGTTAACCCTGTCATGCCCGCCCTACGCTTATTTACTTGGTTGCTATTGCTCCGGGCTTTCTTTCTTACATTTGTCATTATATTTTTTTTTTTTCTCACTTTGGGCATGAGCTACTCTTTGATACTTACCCTCATCCTCAGTCCTTGTTTTTTGACCCATGTTGTCATGGACACACACTATTTACCCCACTCCTTATATCATAGAAGCCCTGTCCATGCAAGGGGGATGGCGTGTGTGGTCCTGGACTTTCCCATTGGTTTCCCTTCTCAACTCCCGGAACAGGCTTATTCTTGTGGACCCTCGGCATGTGGGCATTTGATCACATTACCGGCTGTATGTGAGTAAATCCTGGCTTCGCCAATTATTTCATATATCTACCCCTCTACTCTCCCCATGTGGGTGAATACACCAGATAATATGGATTTTATATACTTTTTTATAGAACTTGGATGCTTCTCGGCTCCTGACGAGTGGATATGAGTCCAAGAAACGCGTCGAGCCCACCTTGATGCATCCAACACTTCATTACAATCTTTTATTGGTTTTTATGAGAATACTTTATATGACTTGTCTGCTATGAGGGATTATGCTGTATTACCTTATTTGTTTATGCCAGGTTTTTGCATATATTTATTGGCTTTATATTTTTATACATTGTTTATGCCACATTGTTTGCTGTAAATGCTGATCATTGGTTAACCAATAAACATATTCATGTTTGCACCTTTGTGAATCTGATTGGTTCCACCATTTCACACCTCATTCAAAGTCCCAACCTCCCCCTTTATTCACAATCTATAAGGGGGGCAACACAATTACAGTACAGTTTAATACAAAAGGTACAGGAGAGCCCTGCTCGTAGAGCTTACATTCTAAAGGGAGGGGGTGGTGGTACAAAAGGTAATAGCTGCAGAGAATGATTTGATGGGAGAGTATGTGAGCATCTTCAATAGGGCACAGGGCCATAACATAATGGGGTCATTTTTTTTCAAGAAATAGCAATTAGTGTATGATATTTTAAAGATGTCAATACTGGCTGCACATTTATCCAGCATTTGTACTTGTCCACTGCGTTAGAGAAAGAGAGGAGGCATTCTTAATTGTGAAACAAAATAGATTTGTTTTGTCACAGTCATATGTCACAAATATTTCATGGACACACTGCACCCCATGCAAGCATTCTTACTCGCATATAATGGAAGATAAAGAGACTACTCAGGTTTTATCATTAACCACTTCAGCTCCGGAAGGATTTACCCCCCTTCCTGACCAAGCTCTTTTTTTTGCGATACGGCACTGCGTCGCTTTACCTGACAATTGCGCGATCGGGCGACGTTGTACCCAAACAAAATTCCCACAAATAGAGCTTTCTTTTGGTGGTATTTGATTACCTCTGCGGTTTTTATTTTTTGCGCTATAAACAAAAAAATAGCGAACATATAAAAAAAAAAAAATGCAATATTTTTTACTTTTTGCTATAATAAATATCCCCAAAAAAATATAAAATAACAATTTTCTTTCTCAGTTTAGGCTGAAATGTATTCTTCCACATATTTTTGGTAAAAAATAAAACTCAATAAGCGTATATTGATTGGTTTGTGCAAAAGTTATCGCATATACAAAATAAGGGATTTTTGGCATTTTTATTATTATTATTTTTTATTATTAATGGCGGCGATCTGCGATTTTTATTGTGACTGCGACATTGCAGTGGACACATCGGACACTTTTGACACTATTTTGGGACCATTGGCATTTATACAGCGATCAGTGCTATAAAAATGCACGGATTACTGTGTAAATGTCACTGGCAAGGAATGGGTTAACCACTAGGGGGCGATCAAGGGGTTTAGTGTGTTTCCTGGGCGTGTTATAACTGTAGGGGGGGTGGGCTCACTAGAACAAGACAGAGATCACTGCTTCCGATCACTGGGAGCAGTAGATCTCTGTCATGTTGCTAGGCAGAACAGGTAAATGCCTTGTTTACAAAGGCATCTCCCCGTTCTGCCTCTCCGTGCCACGATCACGGGCCACCGGCGGACATTGAGCCCGCGGGACCAGCGGGCATGCTCCTGCGGTGCGCACGCTAGCCGCCAATGACGCAGCAATATACGGGTATGTGATTTTGTGCACCCGTGCCAATTTGCTGATGTATATTGGCGTGAGCCAGTCGGCAAGTGCTTGAATAAAAACTAGTGTGCTTTTTCTGAGCTACAAGTAAGAAAAAGTTAACTGATTTGCTGGACAGCATGTACTCCCTTTTTTTGTTAAGATGTAATGTCATAGAGAGAGAGAAGGCAGGTTTTACCTGGAATAAACAATTAACAGTGCCTTTTTTTCTGAGACTAAAGCTTGAAAAATTTTACATAATTCTAGCAAAGTTCTTGAAGCCTTTTAAATAGACGCTTGTTTCAGAGGCAGAGTTCAGGCAGATTTTTGAATTAAAAAATATGATTATTGTCTAAATTCTAAGATTGAAGGCTGAAAAGTTGTACAGATTGGATAGACAGCCATTTCTAAGGGATAGAGAAAGCAGATTGCATTTGTAAGAAGAAAACATGTTTTATTTCAAATGTAATATAGAAAAATGTTAGTGTACACACCTTTTAGGCCTTTTGGATAGTCCACAATTTCTTGAGGTTTTGAGCAGGCACATTGCATCCAGACTTAACAATTGTTTCCTGTTTTACTTTTTAGACACACTTTTGTTACAAAATTGCATTCCTTGTTTAAGCTTATTTAGACCATACATTTTAAGGGAGAGAGTGTCAGGTCACCTTTGAGGCCAGGTGACAGATGCACTCTGTAGGAGTCAGAAGTGCACCGCTAGGTAGTGGACCCTAGGACTGACTGCTGCGGATTGAACCCTGGGAGGTTCAGGAAGCAGGTCTACAGGATAACTAACACAGATCCCACTGGGAGCTAGAGCATAGATTCCCCAGGGCGCGGAGTCTAAGAGCCAGCAGGTGTTCACCTGAGCCCCTAATGGTGAGGATGGACTGAGCTGCAGTCTGGCTCCAGGTCGCGGCCCCCCCCCAGAGTCTCACAGCTTACGCTCACAGTAGACTACAGGAGAAGAGGAAGGAAGTAGCAGGCTGGAACAACAAGGAAAGTAAGCGATAAGCCAAATGTCAGGGTGACTAGCAGACAAGGATAGACAGAGAACACGCCAAAGGTCAGGGTCACAAGCAGACAGGGAAAGTCGAGAACAGGCCAAAGTCGGTAAATGGAATCAGACGTTGGAAACACAACAAGTACACACGAACGCTAAGACACAATGGTTGATCAGCACTGCTGGCTTGCAGTGCACAGGTTAATATAGGGTTCCCTGATAGGAGCTGGGGTGGGGCCATGCTTAGAGGAGAGATTATAAAAGCAGTCAGTTGTCGATCAGCTGGTCTCTAGAGATGAACACATGGAGACGGGTAAACTGACAGACAAACTCATAACCATGACAGAGAGCAGGTTGATTTAATCATTTGATAAGAAATTAGATTGTATTTTTGTAGAGACAGAGCATTAAAACAATACTGATTCGCTGCTGAGAATCAAATTCTTATTTATAATAGGAGAAAATATTGTAGGCAGGCAGTAGGCCTATTACAGCTAAAAATATTACATGGAACTGTATATTTCAGAAGGAGATTATGAAAAGGTTTCCTGAATACAATAGGATCCTTTTTATTAAGAGGAAAAATTGAAGGCAGAGAGTCAGCTTTTCTGTAGCCAGATATATTAAATGAAACTATATTTTTTCAAAGACGTTTTACAAAATTGTGGAGAGCTGTTGAGCAGAATCACATCCTTTTTAAGGTGAAGCAATTTTGGAGGCAGAGATTAGGCCTGAATTATTTTATTTTTTAATCATATTTTATTGAAAGATTTTTCAAGTAAACATTGTCAGAGTTCAGGAAAATAAAAATGTTATCAGGATCACATTTAGGCAAAATAAAATAGAGGTGGCGGAAAAACATTCACCAGTGTTCACTAATAATTAATTCAAATAGCAGAGAGTTTGTAAACATAATTTGTAAAGATAGTACATTAGTTCTTTTGAAGCACTTAGACAAGGGACTCTTTGATGATATGGTGAGCTGATTTGTTACATAGTTACATAATAGGTGAGGCTGAATAAAGACAATAGTCCATCCAGTTCAACCTGTGTAGGTGTACGTGTGTCAGTCTTTATAATTATTTCCCATATCCCTGTATGTTGTGTTCTTTAAGATATATATCCAAGAGTCTTTTAAAAATATCCATACCCCTGCAGCCACCACCAATTGTGGAAGAGAGTTGCACATCCTTATTACAGCCATAACAGTGAAGAACCCCCTACGCAGTTTGAGGTTAAACCGCTTCTTCTCCAGTCTCATTGTGTGACCCAGTGTCCTCCCTAGTGTTTCAAAGTCGCATGTTATTACCGCAATTTAGCCATGATTTTTTTTTTACGTGATTTTGTACAGGTTACCAATGTAAAAAGCAGAAAAACGCCTGTAATCTGCCCCAAAGAAGCTCATGATCTTTTTTGAGCTTAAGGCATTTTTCAGGCATTTTGCTTCAGGTGAAAAAACGCTCAGATGTGAACAGGTGCCATTAAAAAGAATGGGATTTTGCTTGTTGGGCGTTTTTCAGGCATTTTTTTGGGGCGTTTTTACTGTTTTTTTTTTTTTTTATTGAGCTGAAAGTGCTCAGGTGTAAATGCAGCCTAAGGCTGAATAGTTTTTTTTCTATACTGGGATCCTGAATCAGGTATTTGTAGATTGCTATCATGTCTCCCCTCTCAAGCGTCGCTTCTCCAGCGAGAATAAATCTGGGTAAGGAAGAGAAATGGGAAAAATAAACAGCAACCACAATAAGACATGAAAATGCACCCATTTCAAGTCATCTAATAAAACTGAATGCTGGTGGCACTGACAAAATGTAAAATAAAGTTAGTCCAAGACTGAGACTATGATAGTAAATATCTTAAGATTGTATCAGGAAACGCCCTGTCAAGTTTGTGAGGGGTAGAGTCCTGAGAGAATGAATTTTGAGATAATTTCCTTCAAGGTTTAACAAACAGACGTGTCATCCGTAACTTGGCCACTGGGCTATTGATGGTTTGAAAAAGGTAAAGTTCCTGTTCCTCTAATTGGTAGTCTCGTCATTTAGACTTGGGAAGTTGGTGAATGAAAGCTTAATTCAGCACCAAGTTTTTCATTGACGTATACATATTGAATAGCCCCAAATATTCAATGAAAATGTATTTGTACTCTATATAAGGCGAGGTTCAGATATGCTGCGTCCACAGCTCACAGCAGGGGGTCCGGTGCATCCTTGTTCTCCATTTCAGGTGTGAATCAGATCCAAATTTTTGCCTGAATTTCGGACCTGAAACCGAGCCAAAGAACAGGACCCTTTTCCAGTGCGGACCGCGGCCGTTCTGGAGCTGTGCGAACCGGTTCTATTGAGAGCCGGTCACAGTCTCCTGTCATGTGAATTGGATGTGGGGAAACCCACATCCAATTCGCATAAGTGTGAACCCAGCCTAAAAGTTGAACAGATTTAAAAGAGTTTAATGATTTTTAAGTAAAGGAAATTTTACAAATAGAGAGAAGTCATATCTCAGCCAGAAATAATCAATGAGATTGATATTTGTCTCAGACGCCGGGTGTCATATTAATTTTGACAAAAAAAAGACACAGAAGGCCTTATTTTGAGGGTAGGTCTTATCATGTAATGTGTATTTGCCAGTTCCTGTGCCCCCTGTCTTCTCTCCTCCTCTTCCTCCCTGCCTGTCAGCTCAGGAGTCATTAGCATTTAGCATTATGAGTTATAGTGCTTGTAAAATCATATCATTCTCTCTATTAGTGTATTATATAATGGACAATGTGTTTCAGTAATATTATTGTGCCAAATACCTTCATTACAGCACTGCCGGGTGTTTATGTGACCCACTGGGGCTCTCTTCCCTGCTGCGAACACTGCAGAGAGAGATGTAGAGATCCCCCGCTGACTGCTGGGAGAAGAGGAGGAGAGTAGCGGGAGGTCAGCTGAGCACCGTTTGGCACTGTAACAAAGGTATGTGGCACAATAATATTACAGAAACACACACTGCACATTATATAATACTGTAATAGAGTGGATTATAGGATTTTACAAGCACTTCAAGCTAGGGCTTATTTTTGGGGTACGGCTTATATTGCAGCCCTCCTGGAAAATCACAGTAGGTCATATTTTCAGGGTAGATCTTATTTTGGGGGGAAACACAGTATATTAAAATGGCACTACTTTGCTGCACAGAAGCCTATCTTTTTTTAATAGGAGGCAGTTTTAGAAACAGAGGTTGTGTATTCATTCAGACACAACATTTTAATTACATTGTAATTTTTTTGAGAGACTATATAAAGGTTAAAAATTTTTGATTCTTATAATCTCATCCTTTCAAAGAGTATATAATTGTAGAGACAGAAGGAAGTTATATTACAATCAAAATGTGTAGTCAAACACACAAAATCAAATTCTTTTATATAGGAGGCAAATCAAAAGGAAGAGAGCAGGCAGACTCCATTTTTAATTACAAAAAAATATATTGTATTGACAAATGTTGTACAAATTATCAGCACAGATTTTAACAATTTTTAATAGGCCATAAATTTTACAGGCACAGAGAGAGATCAGGCAGGTTCTATTTAAGAAATCAACATTAGTCCACACTACATCTGTATCTAAAAAAAAATCAGGGTGTCAATTCACTCAAGTAGACCCAAAAGATGAATACAAAAATCACAATGTAGCGTGTATCAAAGCTAAATTCCAACCCAGAAGCAGCACGAGGAACCAAAAGGAGTTGTCCAATTGTAATCACAGTTCGCTGTAATAATCAATGCAAACATGAATGGTCAATGTAGTATGTAACCAGCAAAACAAACTATTTGATTTTTAACACTGGGAAACAGCAGCAGAAAAATAGGATTGTGATAGAAAAAAAGTCACAAATTGATGGTAGAGGACTATATCCAGTAGCTGAAATGACAGAAGCTGTAAAGCCAGGAATTTTACCAATCTGGTATTGCAATGCTGGCATGAAGGTGGCTGGGGAATACTTTTTTATTTCATTTCAGCAGTGGGGGCAGATAAATCCACCTTCTCAAAGCTAAATGTGGAGATGGCAAGGGCATAATTGGCTGAATCAGAGCATAGTTGTAGCCTAAGTCTGCGTCTTCCCATTCAAATCTTCTTCCCAGTTGGAGGTGCCATGAGGTAAACCTCTGACAACCCTTGAAATATTTCCACCCTACCATTTGAGGCTGATGATAGGTAATCTGGTATAAAGGGGGTGGAAATGGAGGAACCTAAAGTATGAGGAGGAGGAGGAGAGGGGCTCTTTTACTCTCTATCACTAGTCTTTGTAACTTGTGGTCAGAACAATTTAAATACTTTACTCATTCCTCTTCTCCTAGTAGAACTTTTGGTCTCCTCATAGCAGTCAAAGCTCTTCTTCTTTGTCCATGATTCTCAATGAGGTGGGGGATTATCAGAGTGATGTACCAAAGAGACCTTGGGGAGGGATGAGAAGGAGGTGGGGCAGAAGTTGGTATTAAAGGTATAAGAAAATTATATTGATAATGCAAAGGAAAAAAATATGTATGTTAATCAATAATACAATTCTCCTGTAGCTTCTAAGGTGTTTTTTTAACTAAAAAGAAACAAACAAAAGCTGCATTTAAAAATAATATAGGGTATATAGAAAGAAAAAAGCAGACACAACTGTTGAATAACATGACGACTAACCTCAAATAATAGAGGAAAACATTCAGATAATGCCACCTTTGGCTCAAAGTTGACAAGTCGCTTGTCAACTTTGAGCCAAAGTCTCAAACAGGCCCTGGATGGCCCAAATTTCAACCGATTCCCGCTGAATCAGCTGAAATTGGAGAAGTGGGTGGCCCTGTAAGTGTCACCAGAGTTTGAGTTTCTTTACATATTGCGTGTTATTGTTCTCATACAACTTCCAGGCTGACAATCTTGGGAGATGTTTCAGTTCCTTACATTGCAGTAAATTGGTTCCGTTTTCATCTCGGTCTGATAACCTTTTCTTGTCCTCCTCTCACTCTGATTCTTCCTCTTCCTCAGGTTAGTGAGTATACAGATGAGGAGCGCAGTGCAGAGGACACCGACCACACCATAAATCAGGTACTGACCCCAATCTGACCACATTCCAGACCAACCTTCGAAATAGAGATAACGGGGTACAATGAAAGAGTTGTACAGAGTAGTAATATTATATATCAAACCCAGTCATATGTTCAGTCCAGCCATGTCAGTATAACAGGACAGTCACACTGGTAACAGGGCAGAGATTCTGGTTGTCTTGATAAGGACATAGCCGGCCATTTAATAACTCATCCAGTAAACATGGAGAATAGAAGAAACTCCGATTATCATCACACAATGACAGCGGGCCAAGTGAGGACATGCCCATGTGAAAGAGTCACCAGCCAATAGAATATGTTCTATGTTTAAACCCTATAACCTATAACAGAGTCCCACATACGGCATGGTGGGTTATGTTTAGTGGGTTTGCTGATACCATGGTATGTTCTTTCCTTTATGTTTCTATGTAAGGTGTTTTTTTACTATATGGCTGTGTGTTAATTGTATAGAATTATTTGTGGATAAATGAAATGTTTTTGTACTGGATTCTCTGGGGCAGTCTGTTCAGCTGTTTTTGTATTTCTTTTGGATTACACAATTTGTAGATACCGGGAACTCCAGAGTGAAAAGGATAATTGGTGAGCCCCTTTATTTTCAGCTATGAGAGCTAAAGATGAAGATAATCCCCAGCCATATAAACACAGGAGTCGGGGATAGTTAAAAAAACAAAACAGTGTGTTCTCACCATGGGGGGAGGACCTTGATGAGGACAAGAGTCTGTTCCCCACAACCCTGGCCTGGCTGTTGTGGGGGGTCTATAGGCAGGGGGCTTATTGGAATTTGGAAGCCTCATTTAAAAATGAGAGGACACCCACATGCCACCTTCCCTCTTTGTAAATGAGTGCATAGTACCCTAATCATTACCAAACAAATTGTAAAAGTGTACAGACAGCTCTGGTGGGTGACAGCTGATATATAAAGGGACAGTATCTTTTGGGTGGTGTAATTTACCATATATGATATGACTATATTTGGTGAATGACACCACAGGATCCCAGTTATTCCTGACTAGGCATGAGCTTGATGTTCGGGTGAAACATGAGTTCGACTCGAACATCAGGTGTTTGCCCGTTTGCCAAAGAACAAACACTATGGGGCATTCGCGGGAAATTAGAGCACCCACGGAATGTCCCATAATGCACTGCGAGATCGCAGTGCATTGCTGTATGATGATTGGCCAAAGCATGCACCTGACCTGCATGGTTTGGCCAATCCCAGCGCCCTCTGCTAAGAGAGCCATAATTGGCCAAAGGCAGGGTGCCTTTGGCCAATTATGGCTCAGGAGGACTAAATACACTCCCCACACTATATAAGGCTGCCTACACAGCGGCCCTGTGTAGGGTTAGGGAGTGGATGGAGAGATAGCTTGATTTAGATTAAGCAGGCAGGTTATTCAGTTAGTGGCGGTGTATTTGATATATATATATATATATATATATATATATATATATATATATATATATATATATATATATATATATATATATATATATATACAGTCAGTCTAATATATATATATATATATATATATATATACTCTGAATCCAGTCAGTGTAGCCTAGATATACCTTCTACAGTGCATTCTACTGTGTACTATTTCTAATCTACTTCAGGCAGTGTATTTGAGATATATATATATATATATATATATATATATATATATATATATATATATACTTTGCAGCATCCAGTCACTGTAGCCTAGATCTACATTCTACAGTGCGTGGTGTACTATTTCTAATCTACTTCAGGCAGTGTATTTGAGATATATATATATATATATATATATATATATATATATATATATATATATACTTTGCAGCATCCAGTCACTGTAGCCTAGATCTACATTCTACAGTGCGTGGTGTACTATTTCTAATCTACTTCAGGCGGTGTATTTGATAGATATATATATATATATATATATATACACAGACAGTCTTATATATATATATATATACTCTGCAGCATTCAGTGTAGCCTATATCTACAGTGCATTCCATGCTGCTACTACCTTTCTGGTGGTGTACACAGTACACAATACAGCGTAGCCGCAGTGCAGTTGCTACTACTTTTCTGGTGGTGTACACAAGACAGTGTAGTGTGGTGTTGCAAAACAAAATCCCTATCATATCCGGAAGGTCACCAAGGAGAGGCAGATGCTCACAGGCCAATAGAGGAGGGCAAGCAGGCTCTGTGTCTACAGTCAACAGTTCTGGTCATGGACATGGTGCATCCTCTGCAGGTGGCCGTGGGGCACGCGTGTCCTTTTTTTCTGCTGCTGGGACAGGGGCAGAAAAATTGGGCTTTTGGTGGTGGTGCCACAACACTGTAACCCCTCACAGATACTCTTGTTGGGTGCAGGAACGGCCCTGCTGTGAAATATTAGGTCAAAAATTGTAATTACATGCCCCTGTTAAACAGGGACAGAAAAATTGGGCCTTAGGCAGTGGTGGTGGTGCCCTGAACCAAAAATATTGTTGGAAGCTAGCATCATCAAGATTGAGGAGGAATAGGATAGTCACTCAGCATAGGCAGTCTTCAAGGGATCCCACATCCATAGAAAAATCAATCAGTTACATCAGCATTAGGTGCTTGATAGCTTATCCAAGACTGATTAATTTTTATGAATGTGAACCTATCAACGGAGTCTGTAGACAGGCGCACTCTATGATCCATTACAAACCCTCCAGCAGCACTGAATGTGCGTTCAGAAAGAACGCTGGATGCAGGACAGACCAGTAGCTCAATTGCATATTGAGCTAGTTCTGGCCAGTGGTCCATTCTCAAGACCCAGTAACCCAGTGGATGCTCTGTTGGAAAGGTCCAAGGAAGGAAAGATAACATCCCTGCCCATGCCTGCTAGACCATGAGTCAGAGGTAATTATACACCTTACTGCTGACCGCCCTGTCCAACAAGACAAAAACATTGCCTTCCACATGCCGCTGGAGAGCCAGAATGGCCTTCCGTGAAAAGAAATGGCGTTTTGGAACCTGCAACTGAGGTACAGCAAATTCCACAAATTCACGAAAGGAGGCAGAGTCTACCAGCTGAAAAGGCAGTAGTTGCAGTGCTAGCAATTTGGCCAAGCTAGCATTCAGATGCTGAGCATGTGGATTGCTGGAACCAAATTTCGTTTTACGGTTTAGCAACTGGGGTAGAGAAATTTGCCTGCTAAAATCAGATGGTGGTGTACTGCTAGCAGATTGGCTGCAAGTACTTGGGACACCTATTGCTATACCTTCATTCCTCTCAGTGCAGGTTTTTGAGAGAACTGTAGGTATAGTGGGGTTGGAGATCCCAGATGAGGAGCAAGGATAAGTCAGCCTTTTTCTTTGATGTGGGTCTTTCAAGTGCTGTTGCCAACAGACCTGTTGCCTTATGAGCTTATATGAAATCTCCATTAATAGCTGTAAAATATTGTAATTATGAATATATTTCATTTAGCTTGTATCTATGTAGGGCGGAACATATTATCTTCACATAAATCTCTGGTAGACCAGACAAGTCGGTGTCTAGGCCTGTGTATACAAACAATAGGATCCAAATGTCATTGTTTTACACATACTCACTTCAAAGGATCCCATGCTGGTATATGCAATGAAGGGAGGCCAGCCCGTAATCAATACTTAACTTCCCGGGAAAATTCAACTTAATCTCCTGCTCAGAATAGTCACAAGGATTTGCATTAAAGGGGCCCGACTTATATAAAGTATAGGGATTGGAGATGTAGCCAGTCCTCAACCAGGAATAGGGAAGCTCACCAACCAGAGCCACACTATGCCAACCAATGAGGCTTTAGCCTGTAAAGATAAACACAGACTAGATAGGAGGGAAACACACACTTTTATGGGAGAGCAGCCATCAGAATGAAACCTTGGTGCAAAGGGTAATTATGGGGAAGGTCTACATTTTACTTGTAACTAAATATGTTTGTAGATTAATGTTTTAAGGAATATACTCTGTATTCCTTCATGTAATTCTCTTATTTTAACCTAATATTTTCTTCCTTGGTGGTTGGTGTAGACTATAGATAGATGGTTGTGTATTAGATAGACTTTCAACTACTCACCAATAAATGTTGTTATTGTGTTAAAGCTTTCACTCTTGGTCAAAGAACTCTCATTTAACCCAAATCATATCTGAGAGATATTAAATCTTAAATATAGTATACGGGAAAAAGACTGCATGGAAGGTCGTCATTTGTCTGGTCAAGCATGTGGTGCCCAAGCGGCTGCTGTTGTGGCCGCGCTTGATCCGCTTCAGACAGCAACGGTGCGATCTGCTGCACATGTTTCCAAAAAGGCCCACACCAAGGAACTTTTCAAAATCAGCGGGGAGTCAGCAGCGCCCTGCACCTGCAGAGCTCTGCGGTGTGATGCAGTAGGGTTGCTTCCCCTAAGCTGCCCCCTAGAGGACCTCCTGGCTTGTTGGAGTTGTGCCTCCTCCTCCTCTATTCTATCAGGCACCCAAGGAGAGTCAGTGATCTCATCATCCCCTCCCTCCTCATCACTGGAGCAAACTTGGCAGTATTCTGCAGCTGGGGGAACATGACTGCCAGTTTCTTGTCCTTCTTGGGCACCCCCTCTCTCTAGGCTCACGTTACTCCCTTCCTCAACTTGGGAACCAACATCACAACCTTCAAATCGCTGCGCATCCTCCAGCAGCATGTACCCGACACTGTGGTAGAAGAACTTGGGGGACTCCTCCGTGCATGATGGTGGGGCTACAGAAGGAGTGACTGTGGACAAGGAGCCGGTGGAATAGGCCACTTTTGCAGCTGCATAGGAAAGAAAACTACTCTGAGCCTGGGTGACAGAGGATGAGGAGGATGAGGACGGCTTTGTTATCCACTCCAACAACTCTTCTGCATGTTGTTGCTCAATAACATGGCCAGCAGCAGAGAAATAGGACAAGCGTGCCCCACGGCCACCTGCAGAGGATGCACCATGTCCACGACCAGCACTGTTGACTGTAGACATAGAGTCTGCCTCTCCTTGGTGGCCTTCCGGATAGGATGTATATTTTGTTTTGCAACACCGCACTACACTGTATTGTGTACTGTGTACACCGCCAGAAAAGTAGTAACAACTGCCTAAGGCCCAATTTTTCTGTCCCTGTTTAACAGGGGCATGTAATTACAATTTTTGATCCAATATTTCACAGCAGGGCCCATTCCTGCACCCAACAAGAATATCTATGAGGGGTTACTGTGTTGTGGCACCACCACCACCACCCAAGGCCCAATGTATCTGCCCCTGTTTAACAGGGGCATGAAGTTACAATTTTTTTATATAATATTTAACAGCAGGGACCGTTCCTGTACCCACCAAGAGTAACTGTGAGGGCTTACAGTATTGTGGCACCACCACCACCACCAAAGGCCCAATTTTTCGGCCCCTGTTTAACAGTGGCATGTAATTACAATTCTTGATCTAATATTTCACTGCAGGGCCCGTTCCTGCACCCAAGCAGGGCCTGTTCCTGCGACCACCAAGAGTAAACGTGAGGGGTTACAGTGTTGTGGCACCACCATCCAAGGCCAAATTTTTCTGCCCTTGTTTAACACGAACATGTAATTACAATTTTTGAAATAATATTTAACAGCAGGGCCTGTTCTTGCGCCCAACAAGAGTAACTGTTAGTTACAGTGGGTTACAGTGCTCTGGCACCACCTAAGGCTAATTTTTCTGCAGAGTATATAGGGCAGGCCGTATGGTATATATACTTCTGTTCAGAGTATATAGTGCCTGGGCCCCCCCCCCCACACGCCATTTATTTTTAAAATTTGGGTGCGGGGTTCCCCTTAATATCCATACCAGACCCAAAGAGCCTTGTAATGGGCTGGGGGGGGGGACGGGACCATGCCGTTTTTCTCAATGATTTTCATCTATATTGCCAGGACCCGACAATACATTACAGGCTCAAGCAATTTTGAATTACTTTTTCCTTTAGAAATGTCATTTTGCAGTGGTATTGTTCTAAACACGGGAAAACTGCGCCACTTTACAGGCATACTATAGACACCCCCCAGGCACGATATTTAAAGGAATATTACACCTTTATTGTTTCACTTTAAGCATTGTTAAAATCACTGCTCAAGAAAAAAACGGCCGTTTTTAAAACTTTTTTTTGCATTGATACATGTCCCCTGGAGCAGAACCCAGGTCCCCAAACACTTTTTAGTGTAAAAACTTGCATATAAGCCTTTAAAATGAGCACTTTTGATTTTTCACGATCGTGTTTCATAGACTTTAACGGTGTTTGCGTGTTCGAAAGAAATTTTTTGCATGTTCGGATGTTCTGGTGTGAACCAAACCGGGGTTGTTCGGCTCATCCTTATTCCTGACCAGCCCGGGGGATCTGACCAATGTTTGCTCTATATTGGGGTATACAGTATACAGGATGAACACTGCTATGGTATATACATAGATAATAGATGGGACTCAACAGGGACAGGACACACGTCACTCACCTGAACAAGCATCATGCGTCTGATTTGTGGATCTCTCACTGATGTCATTCTTTGCTGAACAGCTGATATTCCAGGTATCGGGCGCTGACACAGGAGGCACAATGACACGGACTGTCCGCCTTAAGCTGGTGATATTATATATCTCCAATTCTCCACTCACAGTCAGGTAAATGGAGGGGTCAGTCCCATTCTCCACCCAGCAGGAGATCTCAGCGCTGGCATTCTGGAGACACCTCACATCCAGGACCAGATCTGATACCGGAACTGAGAGACAAAAGAGATCAGGAGGTCTGTAACATGGTACTAAAATGAAATAGGGCCCTTCTAATATAGCATCCACCCCAATCCATTACAGTCATAAAAAGTCATCAAAATCCTGAAATTTCTTCCCTGCAGAAACCTTCACTGCAAGATCCTACAGGGGCCAGTCATGTGATTGGGACTAGCAGCCAATAAATCTACTCCTCCCTTTCAGACTAGGGATTGGGTCACATAACCACACTCTGGGAGATTGCACACAGTGATATCTGAATCTGAGGTATTCAGGGTCTTTCTTGGCATTTACATGTTTGTTGGTAATATTAGTATTGTTGTTCTTGTTAATGGAGGACCAGCAATCCTCCTCCCTATATCTATTCTCCTCCAAGCTTGAAACTACACATGGAGAGAAAGATTTAAAGCCTAAATGCAGCCAAGAACACAAACAGAAAAATCAGCACAAGGGACATAACTTACAGTCAGTAGGATATATCCTTTGTGCTGATTCCTTTTCTGCTAGGAGTCCCCACCCATCCCACATCCCCCAATCTTCTGGTGTAGTGGGGGTTAATACATCTAAGGGGCTGTCACAGGCTTCCATCATCAAAGCCCGGCTATGCCCACCCTTTCCTGACAGACCCACCTATCATAGAAGTCATACTGCAGCTTCTATGAATGACACAGGATATAAGATTGGAGGATGATTGATTTGGCAGTAAAGGGTGGGCATATTTAGGGTCTCATGATGAATGCCTATGACAGCCCCTTCTTTGGCATGTGTTGGGGGTTTGTAATAATTGGTTACCAGTCACTTTCTTAAAGGAAAGATGTCATCTCTCAGCACATCACAGGCGAGAAGGAGAGGGTATCAGATGCAGCTAAAAAAAGTCCCATGCCTTCAGCACAGGCCTCGACTTGGGCAAGACCCAAGAAGGAAATATCCTCCTCACCAGGCAGAAGCCCAAGAGGGAAGACACATCTGGAAAGTTTGCAACAAATATTTATCACCTTCACCCAAGTCATACCATTGGACCAAAAAGGTGAATTAATATTCATACTTCATACATGCTACTAGTGATGAGCCAAACACCCGGGGTTCAGATTCAGGGTAAAGTTGAAAACCCTAAGAAACTTCAGGTGCTGAATCTGAACCCTGCTAAAATAAATTGGAGCCGAATGTTAATGTAGCGTCCTCCTAGTTAGGCAGCTAGGTACATTTAGTTATTGGCCTGCTCTGTAATCAGTGGAGCAGCT
Source organism: Lithobates clamitans (assembly GCA_037952925.1). Lineage (NCBI taxonomy): Eukaryota > Metazoa > Chordata > Amphibia > Anura > Ranidae > Lithobates > Lithobates clamitans. The sequence goes on from JBBGZY010002053.1 coordinate 100,387, forward strand.
AATGTTTGCTCTGGTCTGTTAATGAAATCACAAGTTTGATTGCTTCCCCCTGCCTCTAGAAGAAATGTCTAGAGCTTAGGGAGGGAGAATTCAGATAACCAGTCTGAATATTTATCAGAACCTGTCCAGTCCCTGGAGAGAGGTGCCCAGATGGTAGCTCCTGGGGATGGATCTGTGAGCAGAGAGGGAATTGATCTTCAAGCCTCACTGGGCTGTCTGTCCCGGAGCACCTACAGCCTGGCTGCTGGACTACTCTCCTATGGGCAGAGCCCATGGACTTGTTCTCTACTCCCAGGATCTGTGAGTAGAGCCCAAGTCCTGAGCTGCAGTTGATGGTCTCCAGCTGTGGTTGCTTGAACTGTTTCAGCCTGCCTACCTGTGCTGCAAACTTGTGTCTTGTGGTCACCACCTGCAAGAATTCAGACCTTCTTAGTCTACAACCTTGTGATATATGTTAATGCATGGTCTTCAACTGTGAACCCATAGACTATCCTAGACCACAACTACTTGTGCTATATGATCCTGCTTGGATTTCAGCTGTGCACCCAAAGACTGCCCTAGTCCACAATTACATGGGCTATATGATCCAGCATTGTCTTCAGCTGTGCACCCATAGACTATCCTAGACCACAACTACTCGTGCTATATGATCCTGCATGGTCTTCTGCTCTGCACCTGCAGACTGTCCTAGTCAACCTGTCCTTGTGCTACTGCTACTGATAGAGAAGTGTTCTCTGAAAATTGTGCTTGGTGCTTTGAAGTATCAAACACTCCTCAACCCTCTCCTAATAAAAGTTTCTTCAGTAATAAATTACAAAAAGACATCCCCTAGACTGATTTTCTCAGCCAGAGTGAATGGGCTGTTGCTGAGTGCCTGGCTGCCTTTGCACTGTTTTGGAAAAGAATCCGTTTAATCCCCAGCTGCCCCTTTAGGGGTGGGCGCTACATTAAAAATAAATAATAGCCATTTTCTAGGCTAATAAGTAAGGGATCTTCAAACAAATGTCCATGGGGGCTGGGCACTGCCCTGGGGGAAAAGTACAAAAGAAAAAAAAAATTCTGCTTGGAGGGGGAAGCAGTTTTAATAATGCATAATGATCTGCGCATTTCCTATAACTTACATGCCTGGGGATGTCCTGACCCTGCCTGTGAAGTGGCACATGTATAATGTACACAACCTACTACAACAACATCAACATTACAAAGAGAAAAATCTTGTTTAAATGACTGGAAAATGACAGCTCCTGGGCGCTTACTTCTGTTTGTAAATAAATGACCAGGGATTCCCTTCATCTATACCAGACCCTTATCCTAGGTGAGAATCTGGTAGAGGTGTTAATGAAGGAACACACACACACATAAGAAAGGTGTAGAGTTCTTCCTCAAAATACATACCAGACCCTTATCGTTGATAAGGGTCTGGTATGGATGTCAAGGGTGAGCCTACACAAAAAAATAAAAAATTCCATGAGGTCATACTTAATTGCATAATAGAATATACAGCCAGAAAATTCAGGAAAGGATAGATAAAGAGTGTATATCCCCTCTCTTAAACCATACCAGGTCACATGCCTTCAACATGGGGAGGGTACCCAGTCGGAGGCTTCCTAGCAGAGCAACTTGTCCATAGGTTGATAAGGACAAGGGCCTCTTCCCCACAACCCTGGCCTAGTGGTTCTGGGGGGTCTTTAGGAGGACTGGGAGTAAGGGGTACATAGTACCTTTTGGTTACTTATTCACCAAAAAATCATGGAAATAGTAAATAAAGACACAACATTTTTTGACAAGGCTTTTATTTAAAAAATAAGTAAACTTGAAAAAAAAATCCCACAATGTAAATCCTTCATCAATCATGGCCTCCAGTGATGCAGATCCATGATAAATGATGCCCGCTGACTCACTGAAAGAAGACCCCCACTGACAGATGACACAATCCGCTCTCGATGACTGCTCGCCGCAAATGACAGCTCCCTGTCACCACCACAGAACTTGATAGGGGTAGTATAGTAAACTTGCGGTTTGTTTGTCTATACTTTGATCAATATTGGTTTTGCCAATACAGTAAAAATAAATATTCGTTAATAAATTCTTCTCTGCTGCTGTCTTCCCTATTACCCATTGGGGAAATTTCCCCCCATTTCCTATCATGGTGACCACATAGGAAGTGAAAGAAAATCTTCCTGATATGGAGCAAGACAGCAATAAAAAAATAATGAGAATATGAAATGGCTCATTCAGGTCTCCTCCTCACATTAGGTACTTGTATTGACCTCTTTCACTGAATGTTGGTACTCTGTTTAGGTTTTTTATTCCTACCACCCTGTGGCTCCACCCATGCAATGCCACCAGGTGTGATCCATTGGTGAAGGTAAAAGGCTCTGATGGAAGCTGATTATTCTGTTATGTTATGTATTTCCTGAATTTTAATCTTTGTGTCTGGAATATTTTGTCTCTCAGTAAAATCTTTAGTAGTAAATTCAGCCTGGAGACATTTCTCTCACTCACCTGCACAGGAGATGTTGATGGATCTACTTAGATTATTGATCTGATTGGTGACATCACAGAGGAGGATTCCCGAGACCGGAGGAGGAAGAGTTACCCGGCTGTGTGAGGAGACGGATCTTCCATCCAAACTCCAGGAATAACGCGGATCTGATCCTTTCACCGAACATTCAGCCACTGCCCTCCCATCCGGGAGACAGGAGGAGGTCACAGTGATGTCAGAGAGGGGGACTGGAGGAGGAGAAATCACATTATGGGAAGATTAGAAAAGCAGAAATTAATGAAGTATATGTACATATGTATACATTTTTTTATTTCCAAACAAGATTTATTGAAAAAAAATGTTTTGTACATACAGTATAAGAATAGAACAATCATATGATCATACAATTGGTGTTTTGCAGGCATCAGCATAAGATTTATTACAGATAAACCAATTTCCTAACCAAGAAGCCAACATTGTGAGAAGACAAGGAAGGCTGCATACAGTATGTTGAAGATCTGATAATAAACTGAGTAACTTGGTAAATCCCAAACAAATAATGAGCGTATTTGAAGAATTCACAAAGAAAAAAAAGGGGGGGGGGGTAAATAAGTGCAAAACATATCTGTCTGAGGGGAGGTATAGAATATATAGAAAGTGCAAAAAGGAGATTAGAAGCAATAGCCAATGCGACCCTCCTAATATAGGCTAAATCAATAACTGCAATGGGAAAAGAAGAACTATGACTGAAATCCACGAGGACTAAACTTGGAGCTCAAGCAAGTTAATGGAATTGGCTCCATCATATCCCCTCCACAGTGTCCCCCTCTTTGTCTCCTCCACTGTGTCCTTTCAAGTCTGTTGTCAGGAACATGTTGCCAGCCATCAGGATAAAACCTGCTTTTATTTGCTGACAGAGAGTGTCCATTGGCATTACAGGGCCGTCATCAGAAATTTTGGGGCCCCTTACACAGTTTTAGGCCTGCCCCCCATCCCCAGAGCTGACCATCAACATTCCCCAGGGCCCGCTCACTTGCAGTCCCACCGAGTCCCATTCCATGTCCTCCTCTTTCAGTCTCATCTCCCTGATCCCATGTCCTTCTCCTCCTCCTCCAGTCCCATCTCCTCCATCCTATGTCATCCTTCTCCAGTCCCATCTCCTCCATCCTATGTCATCCTTCTCCAGTCCCATCTCCTCCATCCCATGTCCTTATTCTCCTCCAGTCCCATCCCCTCCTCTTCCAGTCCCATCTCCTTCATTTCACATCCTCCTCCTCCTCCAGTCCCATTTCCTCCATCCCACATCCTCCTCTAGTCCTATCTCCTTCATCCCACATCCTCCTCCACCTCCAGTCCCATCTCCTCCATCCCACATCCTCCTCCTTCTCCAGTCCCATCTCCTCCATCCCACATTCTCCTCCTCCTCCATTCCCATCTCCTCAATCTCACATCCTCCTCCAGTTCCATCTCCTCCATCTCACATCCTCCTCCTCCTCCAGTCCCATCTCCTCCATCCCACATCCTCCTCATTCTCCAGTCCCATCTCCTCCATCCCATGTCCTTATTCTCCTCCAGTCCCATCTCCTCCATCCCATGTCCTTATTCTCCCCCAGTCCCATCCCCTCCTCTTCCAGTCCCATATACTTCATCCCACATCCTCTTACCCCTCCAGTCCCATCTCCTCCATCCCACATCCTCCTCCAGTCCCATCTCCTCCATCCCACATCCTCCTCCTCCTCTAGTCCCATCTCCTCCATCTCACATCCTCCTCCTCCAGTCCTATCTCCTCCATCCCACATCCTCCTCCTCCTCCAGTCCCATCTCCTCCATCCCATGTCCTTATTCTCCTCCAGTTCCATCTCCTCCATCCCATGTCCTTAAAAAAACAGAATTTCAATGAGGAGTGGACAAAGGGGGGGTTGGTTAGTCCTATTTCCCAGGTTGGAGACAAAGGAGCTTTTTATTGATATAAATCTCATTTACTAGATAGGGATGAGCCGAACACCCCCGGTTCGGTTCGCACCAGAACTTGCGAACAGGCAAAAAATTCGGCAGAACACACGAACACCGTTAAAGTCTATGGGACTCGAAAATGAATAATCAAAAGTGCTCATTTTAAAGGCTTATATGCAAGTTATTGTCATAAAAAGTGTTTGGGGACCCGGGTCCTGCCCCAGGGGACATGGATCAATGCAAAAAAATTTTTTTTAAATGTCCATTTTTCCCAGGAGCAGTGATTTTTTTTAATGCTTAAAGTGAAACAATAAAAATGAAATATTCCTTTAAATATTGTGCCTGGGGGGTGTCTATAGTATGCCTGTAAAGTGGCACATTTTCCCGTGTTTAGAACAATACCGCAGCAAAATTACATTTCTAAAGGAAAAATTGTCATTCAAAACTGATTGCGGCTGTAATGAATTGTTGGGTCTAGGCAATATAGATAAAACTCATTGAAAAAAAGAGCATGGGGTCCCCCCCAGTCCATTACCAGGCCCTTTGGGTCTGGTATGAATTTAAGGTGAACCCCGAACCAAAATTAAAAAAAAAAAGTGGGGGTCCCCCTAAAATCCATACCAGACTCTTCAGGTCTGGTATGGATTTTAAAGGGAACCCTGCGCCTAAATTAAAAAAAAAAACAGCGTAGGGATCCCCCCAAAATCCATACCAGACCTTTATCTGAGAAAACAACCTGGCAGGCCACAGGAAAAGAGGGGGGGCAAGAGAGCGCCCCCCCTCCTGAACCGTACCAGGCCACTTGCCCTCAACATGGGGAGGGTGCTTTGGGGTAGCCCCCCAAAGCACCTTGTCCCCATGTTGATGGGGACAAGGACCTCATCCCCACAACCCTTGCCCGGTGGTTGTGGGGGTCTGCGGGTGGGGGGGCTTATTGGAATCTGGAAGCCCCCTTTAACAAGGGGACCCCCAGATCCCGGCCTCTCCCCCTGTGTGAAATGGTAACGGGGTACAAATGTTACAAAAAGTGTTAAAAACGACAAGACACAGCTTGGGGACAATTCCTTTATTAAAAAATAAAAAAGTCCCACGATGTCCATTCATCTTCTTCTTCACGCCGCGACAGACCGAAAAAGAAAAAAAATCCGCAACCGATCCTCCTCTATGGGAGGCTCCCACCGCGTGACGCTTCATCGCCTTTGACAGTTCTTATATAACCAAGGGCGGGGCCACCCGGTGACATACCTGGGTGACCCTGCCCCCCTCTGATGCCACGGGGAAGCCATAGGGAAGTCCCCATGGCGTCAGAGGGGGCAGGGTCACCCGTTGACGTAAACGGGTGACCCCGCCCCCTCTGATGCCACGGGGAAGCTATATGGAATTCCCCGTGGCGTTAGAGGGGGTAGGGCCACCCGGTGACGTAAACGGGTGACCCCGCCCCCTCTGACGCCACGGGGAAGCTATAGGGAATTCCCCGTGGCGTCAGAGGTGGCTGGGTCACCCAGGTACATCACCGGGTGGCCCCACCCTCAGTTATCTAAGAACTGTTATCAGCAAAGAAGCGTCACACGGCGGGAGCCTCCCATAGAGGAGGATCGGTTGTGGATTTTTTTTTCCTTTTTCGGTCCGTCGTGACGAGATAGAAGAAGATGAATGGACATCGTGGGACATTTTTATTTTTTTATTTTTTAATAAAGGCTCAAGCCGTGTCTTGTCATTTTTAACATTTTGACACTTTTTTGTGAAATGTAGGGGTACTTGTACCCCACTACCATCTCACACAGGGGGGAGGGCCGGGATCTGGGGGTCCCCTAGTTAAAGGGGGCTTCCAGATTCCGATAAGCCCCCCCACCCGCAGACCCCCACAACCACCGAGCAAGGGTTGTGGGGATGAGGCCCTTGTCCCCATCCCCATGTTGAGGGCACGTGGGCTGGTACAGTTCAAGGGGGGGCGGTCTCTCGTCCCCCCTCTTTTCCTGCGGCCTGCCAGGTTGCGTGCTCAGATAAGGGTCTGGTATGGATTTTGGGGGGACCCCATGCCATTTTTTTAAATTTGGCGCAGGGTTTCCTTTAATTTCCATATCAGACCCGAAGGGCCTGGTATTGATTTTGGGGGGACCCCCACGCAATTTTTTTTTCATTTTGGTTCGAGGTTCCCCTTAATATTCATACCAGACACAAAGGGCCTGGTAATGGACTGGGGGGATCCCATGCTCTTTTTTCAATGAGTTTTATCTATATTGCCGAGACCCGACAATTTATTACAGCTGCGATCAGTTTTGAATGACAATTTTTCCTTTAGAAATGTCATTTTGCTCTCTGACTTTTCTAAACACGGGAAAAATGCACCACTTTACAGGCATACTATAGGCACACCCCAGGCACAATATTTAAAGGAATATTTCACTTTTATTGTTTCACTTTTAGCATTAAAAAAATCTCTGCTCCCGAAAAAAACGTCCGTTTTTATGACAATAACTTGCATATGAGCCCTTAAAATGAGCACTTTAAATTTTTCATGTTAATTTCCCATAGACTTCAACGGTGTTCCGGCGGCTTTAGAATTTGCCCCGAACACCGTATATTGTTCGCTGTTCCAGAACATCCGAACAACCAAAGTTTAGCCCGAACTTATGCTCCGGACGAACCGTTCGCCCATCCCTATTACTGTATTGCAGACATATATATATTGTCAGGGATTTTATTCAGGGGGAACGCAGTTCTTGGAACCTCCAGTACTCAATGTATATAATGTCAAGGGTGGTGGGGTGTGCTGGAGGGTCTATTGTTGCGGGAGGGTCTATTTTTGCTGGGTGGTGTATTGTTACTAATGGGGGATCTATTGTTGCTGTGAGGCATCTTTTATTGAGGGAGAGGTCTATTGTTGCTGGCTGTAGGGAGATCAATTGTTGATGGTGGGGGTTTATTTTTGCTGGGGTAGATGTATTGTTACTGGGGGGTATTTTTTTGCTGGGGGGGTCTGTTGTTGCTGGGAGGGATCTACTGTTAAGGGAGAGGTCTACTGTTGCTGGCTGCTGGGAGATCAGTTGTTGCTGGAGAAGATCTATTGTTGCAGGGGTGGATCTATTGTTACTGGGGAGTCTATTGTTGCTGGGAGGAGTCTATTGTTGATTGGATACAAAATTATAATTCATACAAATTACATGGTATCCCAAAATGAATGGTTCTGTATTCTCTAAAAGGGGGAGTACTGGGAGGTGGGTAGGGGGTGGAACCAAGGAACGGTGCCCGGAGCTGGGTAGGGGGCGGAGACAAGGGGTGACTCAGAAGGGGGAGGGGTATCTGCACCTGGTCTCTTAGAAGAAAATCCCTTTTTATTGTCATCTACAGACATTTCTCCATCCACTTCTGATGTCTCCTCACCTGGACAGGTGACCCCGGCTCTGCTCTCCTCCGACCGGCTGACCCCATTCTTCACAGTACAGGTGATGTTCCAGGGCCCCGGTGACCCCACAAAGGCTGTAATGTTATTGGCGGATGCAGAATATCTCTCCTGGGATCCTCCAATCACAGATAGACTGATATTTGGCTTAGTCCCCTCCTCCACCCTGCAGGAGATCTCAGCGCTGCCATTCCGGGGACATGAGACATGGAGGAGCGGAACCGATACTGGAACTGAGAGAGACAATCATTTCCATTGATCAGATCCAATATATATACAGCATGCCCCTCCCCCATCCTTACCTATAATCACTTAATCCCCCCAATAACATTACACCCATTTTCTTCAGTCATGTGACCCCCATCAGGGTTGTCACCCCACACAACTTTTATTTACTGACAAAACATTTAGAATCTACTGAAGAAGCTCATTATATTACTGACAACCTGAAATATGACAGAAACTCCTATTAGAGACAACTCTTTCCTAAGAGGTGAAACCTGATTGGTTGGTGTTGGCAGAAGCTCCGCCCTCCATTGGGGATCTCTCACCCCACCATCAATGGTCACATCTACCACATGGGGACCCCGAGCAGAAGGCACAGCACAGTTCAGATCACAGCAACTTCAGGAGGGCTGAGCACTGCAGATGTGAATCCACAGGGAATGGTGAGGATGGGGCAGTAATCAGAGGACATTGTACATACGTCTCTCCCAGATTAGGGATGGGCTATCTGTTCGAGTCAAACCATGGTTGTTCGCCTGTTGGGGTATTCGCGGCATATTCGAAAAGCCGTGGAACACCCTTTAAAAGTCTATGGGAGAAATCTAACTTGCTAATTTTAAGGGTTAATATGCAAGTTATTACCATAAAAAGTGTTTGGGGACCCGGGTCCTGCCCCAGGGGACATGGATCAATGCAAAAGAAAGTTTTAAAAACGTTTGTTTTTTTCGGGAGCAGTGATTTTAATGATGCTTAAAGTGAAACAATAAAAGTGTAATATTCCTTTAAATTTCGTACCTGGGGGGTGTCTATAGTATGCCTGTAAAGTAGCGCATGTTTCCTGTGTTTAGAACAGTCCGAGAGCAAAATTACATTTCTAAAGGAAATAAAAGTCATTTAAAAGTACTAGCGCTAGTGCTGGCTATTAATGAATTGTCGGTCCCGACAATACACATAAAAGTCATTGAAAGTCATTCAAAAAAAAAAATAATTCATGGGGGTCCCCCAAAATTCCATTACCTGGCCCTTCAGGTCTGGTATGGATGTTAAGGGGAACTCCGAGCCAAAATAAAGCAAAAAATGGCATGGGGTTCCCCCTAAAATCCACATCAGACCCCTATCTGAGCACGCAACCTGGCAGGCCGCAGGAAAAGGGGGGGACGGGAGAGCGCTCCCCCTCCTGAACCATACCAGGCCACATGCCCTCAACATGGGGAGGATGTTTTGGGGTAGCCCCCCCAGTGACGTGTACGGGTGACCCAGCCCCCAGGATTCCCGTTGCATCAGAGGGGGCGGGGTCACCCGTACACATAACTGGGAAACCCTGGCGTTTCCCCTTGTCAGAGGGGGACAGGGTCACGCGATGGGTGGCCCCGCCCTCAACTACATAAGAGCTGTCAAGCTAGCGCCCCGCCATTGGCTGGGTGCCTCCGGTGGAGGCAGGATCCTCTGCATGTTCCTCGCTGGAGTCGCTGGAGATCATCCATCGCTGGAGATCATCCATTGCTGGAGAATTGGATTACATCGTTGGAGTAGGAGCATGGATTTATTGGATTACATCGCTGGAATCTCGTTTTTATTTTTTATTTTTTTATTTTTAATAAAGGACTTGTCCCAAGCCATCTCCTGTGGGTTTTTTTTACATTTTGACACTTTCTTTTTGTGAAATGGTAGGGGTACAATGTACCCCTTACCAATTCACATGGGGGGGCTGGGATCTGGGTGTCCCCTTTGTTAAAGGGAGCTTCCAGATTCCGATAAGCCCCCCGCTTGCAGACCCCCACAACTACCGGGCAAGGGTTGTGGTGATGAGGCCCTTGTCCCCATCAACATGAGGACATCCTCCCCATGTTGAGGGCATGTGGCCTGGTATGGTTCAGGAGGGGGGAATGCTCTCTCACCCCCCCTCTTTTCCTGCGGCCTGCCAGGTTGTGTGCTCAGATAAAGGTCTGGTATGGATTTTGAAGGGAACCCCACGCCATTTTTTTTTATTTTTCAATGACTTTCAATGACTTTTATGTGTATTGCTGGACCGACAATTCATTAATACCCGGCACTAGTGCTAGTACTTTTAAATGACTTTTTTTCCTTTAGAAATGTCATTTTGCACTCGGACTGTTATAAACACGGGAAACATGCACCACTTTACTGGCATACTATAGACACCCCCCAGGTACAAAATTTAAAGGAATATTTCACTTTTATTGTTTCACTTTAAGCATTATTAAAATCACTGCTCCCGAAAAAAAGGCAGTTTTTAAAACTTTTTTTTGTATTGATCCATGTCCCCTGGGGTAGGACCCGGGTCCCCTAACACTTTGTATGACAATAACTTGCATATAAGCCTTTAAAATTAGCACTTTTGATTTTTCATGTTTGTGTCCCATAGACTTTAACGGTGTTTGCGTGTTCGAACAAATTTTTTGCCTGTTCGCATGTTCTGGATGCGAACCAAACCGGGGGGTGTTCGGCTCATCCCTATACCAGATCTTCTACTATGTAATGTATGGATATAAAGACATGGCATGGGGAGGACACTGCTAGGACTGGGGGAGGGGGTTGGATGGACTTACCTTCTACATGGACGATGTATATAAAGACACGGAGCGGGGAGGACACTGCTAGGACTGGGGGTGGGGGTTGGATGGACTTACCTTCTACATGGACGGTGTATATAAAGACACGGAGCGGGGAGGACACTGCTAGGACTGGGGGTGGGGGTTGGATGGACTTACCTTATACATGGACGATGTATATAAAGACACGGAGCGGGGAGGACATTGCTAGGACTGGGGGTGGGGGTTGGATGGACTTACCTTCTACATGGACGGTGTATATAAAGACACGGAGCGGGGAGGACACTGCTAGGACTGGGGGTGGGGGTTGGATGGACCTACCTTCTACATGGACGGTGTATATAAAGACACGGAGCGGGGAGGACATTGCTAGGACTGGGGGTGGGGGTTGGATGGACCTACCTTCTACATGGACGGTGTATATAAAGACACGGAGCGGGGAGGACACTGCTAGGACTGGGGGTGGGGGTTGGATGGACTTACCTTCTACATGGACGGTGTATATAAAGACACGGAGCGGGGAGGACACTGCTAGGACTGGGGGTGGGGGTTGGATGGACTTACCTTCTACATGGACGGTGTATATAAAGACACGGAGCGGGGAGGACACTGCTAGGACTGGGGCTGGGGGTTGGATGGACTTACCTTCTTCATGGACGGTATATATAAAGACACAGAGCGGGGAGGACACTGCTAGGACTGGGGCTGGGGGTTGGATGGACTTACCTTCTACATGGATGGTGTATATAAAGACACGGAGCGGGGAGGACACTGCTAGGACTGGGGCTGGGGGTTGGATGGACTTACCTTCTACATGGACGGTGTAATAATCTTCCTGTATATGGTCTCCTGCAGAGTTGTATATAACCACACTGTATATCCCGTCATTCTCCGGAGTCACATTGGATATGATCAGACTTCCATTCTCTGATAATCTTCTATTGGATAATGAGCTCTCATTTTTCCTCAGTGTACATCCCTTGTGTATAAATATTCTGATGCTATCATTTCCGGTTGGGCCTCCATATTTCCATTCAATCTCATCACATCTCCCTCTATCTGGACGGTTGAGGGTGACATGGAGTCTGATGGGGAGGAGAAGGTCAGATCCCGGCCGGGTGAATATTTCCTCCGGGACATTTCCTGTACAGACAGAATACAGATCCCAGTCAGGTCACAGTATACGCTCCCCTCCCCCCTCATATAACACACATTAATGTAGAACCATCTGGAATCTCATGAGACTAATGAATAAAAAATCCAACATCTGGATCAGTGGGAGGGGCTTGTTGTCTATCCCTCCTTATCCGCCCCCTCTGGGCGTGGGGGATGGGGCGGGCTGGTGTCCTCATGCACATCGGCACAGCACATGAGGGCCACACATGTGATGTCATTCTTCTACGTCACTGTGCTGGCGTGCTTTAGACCATCTTGGCTGATTCATGTGTGGGGGGCGGTTTTTGGCTCCAATTTCTTGGCGGCTGACTCCTCCCACTATTTATCATGCCAGCGTGACGCTGGGAGAGGCCCGGGGGGGGGGGGGGAGACATGTGTTTTGTTTCGATTTGTTATTTACATAAAATTTGTTTAGTAAGATTTGTTTAATTCATTTTCGGAATTCGCTTAATTCGTATTCAGATCAATTTTAATCTTCAAACTTTTTCAAAAAGTTTTCGAATTCAAATCGTTTTCCAAAGAATAAAATAGCATAGAAAATAAAAGGAATAGAACAGAAAATAGAATAGAATAGAGTAAAACAGAACAATATAGGTTAGAAAATAGAACAAAATGGAATGGAATAAAAAAAAGAATAGAATTAAATAGAAAGATTATAACCATCTTCTGAAATTCAAATAGAATAACCATTTTCCAAAATTCAAATAGAATCAATTTGAATAGAAGATAACACAATAGTATCTAAAAAAATCAATATTATAGAATGAATATAACCATCTTCCTATTCTAATCTATTCAAATTGATTCTATTAGAATTTTGGGAAATGGTTATTTTCTTTCTATTCTATTTTTTTAATTGTATTCTTTTTCGGTTTATTCTATTCTATTTTCTGTTCTATAATTTTATTTTCTATTCTATTTAAATTCTATTTGAAATTTAAATTTTGGAAGATGCTTATATTCTTTCTACTCAATTGCTTTTTTTCTATATGATTGTTATTTTCTATTCTACTCAAAATTCAAATTCATTCTATTTGAGTTTTGGGAAATTGTTAATTTCTATTCTATTACAGTCTGTTATTATTTTTCTATTCTCTTATGTATTCAAATTTATTCTATTTGGAATTCAAATTTCAGAAGATGATTATATTCTTTCTATGTTATTCTATTCTATTCTGTTTTTATTTTCTATTATATTTTGTTCTATTATTTTTTTCTATTCTAATTTATTCTCTTTAGAAATTTGTAAACTATTTGAATTCAAAAACTAGTGAAAAATTATTCGAAAACGATTTGAATTCGAATATCGTCCAAGTTTTTTTCTTTGTTATTTCGGATAAAAATTCGGAGGAAATTCTATACTATTCGGTACTATTGTAATTCAGAAATTCGGATACATCCCAATTTTCTGAAATTAAAATTTTATCCGAATTTCAATTTGGAATGAAACAAACGTCAGACGTCTACCCGGGGGACATGTCGGTGTCATATATACATCCCCACATGGAGCAGATCGGCTTCCCTGCTGCACTATTTGATGGTATTGTACTCCATACTTGGATCATGGGATCACGTAGTACCAGAAGGGAATTCACTTGGGCGTTGGATTCCCTTTTCATTCATTCACATCTCTCATTCTATTTTCTGCTTCTTTTGGAGAGAGGTAATTCTCCATGAAACTCTCAGTGCTCTATCTTCACCTTCTGGTGACACGAGGTGACATTCTCCAACTCACATCTTCTGGTTCTTCTCCATTCCTGACGGGTATGAGCTCTATCTATCACTCTGAGGTAGCAGCATCTGATTGGTCACACTCATATACATTCATTTCTCTTATAGATCGCTTTGGAGACGTTATTTGGCTCTATTACTTAGCACAATATGGCGACCTTCATCCTTCTGGGAAGAGTTGTGTATGTGCCCGATGCTCCTATGGACCTCTATGACCTCAGCTCCCGGGATAGACATCTCTAGCGCTCCCTTATTTACAGTATCACATAGGCTGAATCCAACACTCTATGGAAGTCACTTCGGGTTGGATAACTTTTCTCCTCCCAATTTTACATCTTTTTCAATACTTGGGTTTAAGGCTAGACTACAATGGTGTCCATATAGATTTTTTGCAGAAATGTCCAGCATCCGCTCCTGATGAGTGGAATGAATCCACGAAATGCGTTGAGATTTATAGGATGCAGTCTCCATTTCTTTGTAGGGTTTTAACCACCTTATGTAGAAGCCATGACTCTAATATACGATCTAATCATACAATGCCAAAGGTTTATCATTTTATTACACTATAGACCCCATGACACTTTATATTATGTCTTACCATACAGTCAACTGCAATGTGTATTTTCTATATTCTTATATATTTACCTAAACCCTATTGAGCATCTGTGGGACATCCTCAAACATAAGGGGGAGGAGCACAAGGTCTCTAACATCCACCAGCTCCGTGATGTCATCATGGAGGAGGGGAAGAGGACTCCAGTGACAACCTGTGAAGCTCTGGTGACCTCCATGCCCAAGAGGGTTAAGGCAGTGCTGGAAAATAATGGTGGCCACACAAAATATTGACACTTTGGGCCCAATTTGGACATTTTCACTTAGGGGTGTACTGCCTTTTGTTGCCAGCGGTTTAGACATTAATGGCTGTGTGTTGAGTTATTTTGAAGGGACAGCAAATTTACACTGTTATACAAGCTGTACACTCACTACTTTACATTGTAGCAAAGTGTCACTTCTTCAGTGTTGTCACATGAAAAGATACAAGAAAAGATTTACAAAATGTGAGGGGTGTACTCTTTTTTGTGAGATACTCAGGGCTGGTGCAAGGATTTTTGACACCCTAGGCGAAACCTAGTTTTGCCACCCCCATTGGCTCCACCCCCTTTGCCCTGCCCAAGTGACAGGAGGTGTCCCCCCAAAATAGGGAAGACCCCCCAAAGTCGGAAGAAGACCCCTGGAGCTGTCTAATAAATTACTTTAAAAACCTGTCTAGCGTGTTTTTTTATTGACACTTTTTCCCTAGGTAAATGGGTAGGGGTTCGATGTACCCCATACTCATTCACATAGGGTGGGGGGCCGGGGGGGCCCCAGATTCCGATAAGCCCCCCGCCCACAGACCCCAACAACCAACGGCCAGGGTTGTTGGGAAGAGGCCCTTGTCCTCATCAACATGGACAAGCGAGCGCCCTCCCCTCCCCCAAAGCCCCCCCCCCATGCTGAGGGCATGCGGCCTGTTACTGTTCAGGAGGGGGGGTGCTCGCTCGTCCCCACCCTCTTTCCTGACCGGCCAGGCTGCGTGCTCGGATAGGGGTCTGGTATGGGTTTTGGGGGGACCCCACGCCATTTTTTCAGCAAAGGGGGTTCCCCTTAAAATCCATGCCAGACCTGAGGGACATCGTCGCCTCCCCCTCGCGCTCACCGCAATAGGAAAATTTGTTTTTCCTATTGCAGCGACCGCGAGATGCAATACCCTGCCCTTGCTTCGTATCTGGTCTGTCGGACCAGCATACAGACGGACGGGCTTTCCGTTAGGAACTGAGTGCGGCGGAGTTACGACGTAAAGATTTGAAGCAGGCTTCAAATCTAAAGTCCGTCTGATTTCTGACCGAAACGGTCCGTCTGAAGTCCGATGCAGACCACACACAGTCGGATTGTCCACCGGATTCGGTCCGTCGGACCATTCCGGTCGGAAAGTCCGCCTGTGCGTAAACGGCATTACATTGTATATTCCTGTATGTTACGGTCATTCAGGTGATTATCTAATAGTTTTTTTAAACTATCGATGCCCCCCGCTGAGACCACCGCCTGTGGAAGGGAATTCCACATCCTTGAAGCTCTTACAGTAAAGAACCCTCTACGTAGTTTAAGGTTAAACCTCTTTTCTTCTAATTTTAATGAGTGGCCGCGAGTCTTATTAACCGCTTGCCTCCTGCCGCCTGTATGTTTAGGTCGACAGTGCCATCGCATGCGCCCGCCACAAGCTCCATGAGTAGGATCACAGGTCCCGCGGACTTGTTGTCCGTGGGGATACCCGCGATTGTCTCATGGTGAGGAAGAACGGGGAGATGCTGATGTAAACAAGCATCTCCCTGTTCTGCCTAATGACACTGACACTGTGATCGGGAGTGGTGATCAGTGTCTTGTCGCACACAGCCCCTCCCCCCCACAGTTAGAATCACTCCCTAGGACACACTTAACCCCTACCTAGTCAACTAGTGGTTAACCCCTTCACTGCCAGTGTCATTTTTACAGTAATCAGTGCAATTCTATAGCACCGATCGCTGTAAAAATGACAATGGTCCCAAAAATGTGTCAAAAGTGTCCAATCTGTCCGCCATAACGTCGCAGTCATGATTAAAATCGCAGATCGCCGCCATTACTATTAAAAAAAAATATTAATAAAAATCCCTCAAAACTATCCCCTATTTTGTAAACGCAATAACATTTGCACAAACCAATCAATAAATGCTTATTGCATTTTTTTTTACCAAAAATATGTAGAAGAATACGTATCGGCCTAAACTGAGGAAAAAAAATGTTTTTTTATATATTTTTTGGGGATATTTATTATAGCAAAAAGTAAAAAATAATGCGTTTTTTCAAGATTGTCGCTTTTTTTTGTTTATAGCGCAAAAAATAAAAAACGCAGAGGTGATCAAATATCACCAAATGAAAGCTCTATTTGTGGGGGAAAAAGGACATCAATTTTGTTCGGGAGCCACGTCGCACGACCGCGCAATTGTCAGTTAAAGCGACGCAGTGCCGAATCGCAAAAAGTGCTCTGGTCTTTTGCCAGCCAAATGGTCTGGGGCTAAACTGGTTAAAGTGGAGTTCCACTCCTAAAATTATTTTATCATTTTTCAGCTGCATTAAAAACGATAAATAACATTTGGAAAAAAAAATTTTTTTTTTACTCACCTCTTAATGCCTGTTGCTAGGGGGTCCCCCGTAATCTGCCTCCTTACGTCACTTCCCTCTGCGCCGGAAGGAAGATCACCTCTCCCCCCTCCCTCTGGGCAATCATCTGGGACATGTCACCCCCATCAAATCATTCTTTGCAGCTATTACCTTTTGTACCACCACCCAGTCCCTTTAGAATGTAAGCTCTAAGAGCAGGGCCCTCCTGTACCTTTTGTATTGAACTGTACTGTAATTGTGTTGTCCCCCTTATACATTGTAAAGCGCTGAGTAAACTGTTGGCGCTATATAAATCTCGTATAATAATAATAATAATAATGTCACAGGTTGCAGATGATTGCGCAGCCAGTCACGGCGTAGCTCGCGCATGCGCATTGGGTGCCCGGCTGTGAAGCCACAGCCGGGCGCCCACAGTTACAATGCCGGCGCCGCCGAGCGGAGGGGGAGACGAGCGGGGCTTCGATCCCTCGCATCGCTGGACCCTGGGACAGGTAAGTGTCTGATTATTAAAAGTCAGCAGTTACAGTATTTGTAGCTGCTGACTTTTAATTTTTTTTTTTTAAGAGGAACTCCGCTTTAAACTCCTTTCCACAAAAAAGTTTTCTCCCTATTTTGGGGTCACCAGTCCAGTATTTATATATTGAAATCATATCCCCTCTCAAGCGTCTCTTCTCCAGAGAGAATAAGTTCAGTGCTCGCAACCTTTCCTCATAACTAAGATCCTCCAGACCCTTTATTAGCTTAGTTGCCCTTCTTTGTACTCGCTCCATTTCCAGTACGTCCCTCCTGATGTAATGGATTGATATGCATATCATTAGGGATTTGATCTGGAGGGTCAAAAAAATCTCTTAGTAGAGTCTGACGTGTAGAGAATTACCTCTCATACAGCCCCGGCTCAAGGGCCACTGGTGTTGGAACATTGACCACGAGTGCTCAGTGAGGTCAGAGTGCCTGCAGGATCTTCTGTTGGTTGCAGAAGTGTGTGGCAGGTGTGTCACCAGAGCTGGGCTGGATGGCTGAAGCAGCAGATGGCAACAGAAACAGCAGATGCAGACACACAGCAGATGTAGGACCGGTGTCACCAGGCACTATGTAGAGCAGGACAGACAGATAGCTGGATGCAGGGTCAGACAAGCCAGGTTAGGAACAGAGGATCAGATATCAGTATAAACAGCAGGCAGAGAATGGTCAAGGTGCAGGCAGAGGTTGGCAACAGGATATCAGGCAGATGAAAGATATAACAAAGTCTTTAAGGCAAGCCGAGGTCAGGATAGGGGGAGAGCAAGCGTGGGCAGGATAAGCCGAGTCAAACACAGGAGTCAAGCAGAGATCACAGGAACAGGTATGAAGGGTAAAGCTGCAGATCAGACAAGCAATGCACTAGTGCAGCTGCTGCCCTTATATAGGCCATTTGGTGCCAGCATTAATGGCTAATGTGCGCATGCGTGTTCGTGCTAATGCCTAGGAGTAGGGATGAGCTTCGCGTTCGACTCGAACATCGGCTGTTCGCCAATTCGCCGAACAGCGAACAATTCAAAATTCAAATTCAAAAGCCGCGGAACACCCTTTAAAAGTCTATGGGAGAAATCAAAGTGCTAATTTTAAAGGCTTATATGCAAGTGTTTGTCATAAAAAGTGTTTGGGGACCCGGGTCCTGCCCCAGGGGACATGGATCAATGCAAAAAGAAGTTTTAAAAACAGCCGTTTTTTCGGGGAGCAGTGATTTTAATAATGCTTAAAGTCAAACAATAAAAGTGTAATATTCCTTTAAATTTCGTACCTGGGGGGTGTCTATAATATGCCTGTAAAGGGGCGCATGTTTCCTGTGCTTAGAACAGTCTGACAGCAAAATGACATTTCAAAGGAAAAAAAGTCTTTTAAAACTACTCGCGGCTATTAATGAATTGTCGGTCCAGCAATACACATAAAAGTTCATTGATAAAAACGGCATGGGAATTACCCACAGAGGAACCCCGAACCAAAATTTTTTTTAAAAATGGCGTGGGGGTCCCCCTAAATATTATACCAGGCCCTTCAGGTCTGGTATGGATTTTAAGGGGAACCCCGTGCCAAAATTTTAAAAAAATGGCGTGGGGTCCCCCCAAAAATCCATACAAGACCCTTATCCGAGCACGCAACCTGGCAGGCCGCAGGAAAAGAGGGGGGGCGAGAGAGCTGCCCCCCCTCCCTCCTGAACCGTACCAGGCCACATGCCATCAACATTGGGAGGGTGCTTTGGGGTAGCGGCCCCCCAAAGCACCTTGTCCCCATGTTGATGAAGACAAGGGCCTCATCCCCACAACCCTTGGCCGGTGGTTGTGGGGGTCTGTGTGCGGGAGGCTTATTGGAATCTGGAAGCCCCCTTTAACAAGGGGACCCCCAGATCCCAGCCCCCGTGTGAAATGGTAAGCTACCATTAGACAAAAAAAGTGTCAAAAATGTTTAAAATGACAAGAGACAATTTTTGACAATTCCTTTATTTAAAGTCTTCTTTTTTCCATCTTCTTCGGGTCTTCTTCCTTCTTCCTTCGGTTTCTTCCTCCATTTTCTTCTTCCTCTGGTTCTTCCTCCGATCCTCTGCTTCTTGCTCCGGTGTTCTCATCTGGCATCTTCCTCCGCGGCGTCTTCTTCTCCGTTTCATTTTTGGGCCGCTCCATATCCATAGGAGGGTCCCGCTGTATGAAGCTTCTCTTCTTCTGACACTTCTTAAATAACGGATGACGGTGACCCCGCCCCCTCTGACACACGGGGACTTGATGGGGACTTCCCTATGGGTTTCCTGTGATGTCAGAGGGGGCGGGGTCACCCTGGTATGGATTTCTAGGGGGACTCCACTCCATTTTTTTTTTTACATTTTGGCGCGGGGTTCACCTTAAAATTCATACCAGACCTGAAGGGTCTGGTATTGATTTTGAGGGGGACCCCCACGCCATTTTTTTTATTTTGGCGCGGGGTTTCCCTTAATATCCATACCAGACCTTAAGGGCCTGGTATGGAATTTAGGGGGACCCCCACACCATTTTTATTTTAAATTTTGCTTTGGGGTTCCCCTGTGGAGAAATACCATGCAGTTTTTATCAATGAACTTTTATGTGTATTAACGGACCAACAATTCATTAATAGCCGCGAGTAGTTTTAAATTACTTTTTTTCCTTTAAAATGTCATTTTGCTGTCAGACTGTTCTAAACACAGGAAACATGCGCCCCTTTACAGGCATACTATAGACACCCCCCAGCTACCAAATTTAAAGGAATATTACACTTTTATTGTTTTAAGCATTATTGAAATCACTACTCCTGAAAAAACTGCAGTTTTTAAAACTTTTTTTTGCATTGATACATGTCCCCTGGGGCAGGACCCAGGTCTCCAAACACTTTTTATGACAATAACTTGCATATAAGCCTTTAAAATGAGCACTTTTGATTATTCATGTTCGTGTCCCATAGACTTTAACGGTGTTCACGTGTTCGAACAAATTTTTTGCCTGTTCACATATTCTGGTGCGAACCGAACAGGGGGGTGTTCGGCTCATCCCTACCTAGGAGCTTCGGCTGCACTATGGCCAGCACATCCCTGAAAGCTTTGTTATAATGATATGGCGGTATATAGGCAGGTGTGGTCTCTGTTCTCCACTATAGGTGCCTCTCAGACAAAATGGGACTGCAGTTTGAAAGAAAGTCAAGAGAAAGCTGGATTCTTTATGGCTTCCTTGGGCCCCTGGGCCAGTGTTGCCAACCATCAGTATTTTTACTGGCAGCCAGTAAAGGAAGGTTAGTGAGTCCTATCGTCAGAATAGCCGGGGGATGGTAGAGCTCCAAATGTAAAAGCTTTCCTATTAAAGAAATGAGCAGCACCCTGCAGGAGAGGATACAACTGTCCATCTGTGTATAATATTGTCACCTTCCATCCTCCATTCATCAATCAGAGTTTTATCCATCCCTCTACCTGGACAGAGAAGAGCCCACAGGAGGAGGACACGGACGGGACACATTGCTGCAGTCGGGGTGTCTATGATATGTACTCTGTCTGATAATACTGTATTATTATGTATTAATATTATCTCTAACCCACATCTTCAATCTCTCCCTCTATTCTGGCATCTTCCCCAACTCCCTAAATCATGCACATGTCAGACCCATACTTAAAAAGCCCTCACTGGACCCATCCAATCTTAACAGCCTACGCCCCATCTCCTTGCTCCCCTTCTTATCCAAGGTTCTGTTCTTGAACCTCTCCAATTTTCAAGCTACACCTCCGCCCTGGGTCAGCTGATAGCCTCCCATGGCTTCCAATACCACCTCTACGCTGACGACACCCAAATCTATTTCTCTACCCCTCAGCTCACTCCCTCTGTCTCCTCACGTATCACTAATTTACTATCAGATATATCAGTCTGAATGTCACACCACTTCCTCAAACTCAATCTATTCAAAACAGAACTTATAATTTTTCCTCCCCCATATATCTCTTCCCCTTTCCCTGATCTCTCTGTCAAAATCAATGGCACAACTATAAGCCCATCCCCACATGCCAAGGTTCTAGGTGTAGACCTGGACTCTGAACTCTCCTTCAAGCAACACATCCAATCACTGTCCAAATCATGCCGCCTCAACCTCCGCAACATCTTCAAAATACGCCCCTTTCTAACCAACCAATGACACAGCAAAGCTCTTAATTCACTCGCTGGTCATCTCTCACCTTGACTACTGCAACTCCCTTCTCATTGGCTTACCTCTACATAGTCTATCACTGTCTTCAATCCATCATGAATGCTGCTGCCAGACTCATCCACCTTACCAATTGCTCTGTGTCTGCCACTCCTCTCTGTCAATCCCTCCACTGGCTTCCGATTGGCCAAAGAATTAAATTAAAAATACTAACAACTACATACAAAGCCATCCCTCCAGCTACATCACTAGCCTATTCTCTAAATACCAACCTAATCATTCTCTTCGTTCCTCTCAAGACCTCCTGCTCTCTAGCTCCCTCGTCACCTCCTCCCATGCTCGCCTCCAGGCCTTTTCCAAAGCTTCTCCAATCCTATGGAATGCCTTACCCCAATTTTATCTTATCTTATCTCCTACTCCTACTTAGCTTTTAGACGATCTCTGAAAACCCTTCTCTTCAAAGAAGCCTACCCTACCCACACCTAACAACTGCATTTTCATTTTCTCCATCAGCTCCCCCACAGTTATTACCTTTTGTTTCCACTTGACCCTCCCTCCTAGATTGTAAGCTCTAGCGAGCAGGGCCCTCTGATTCCTCCTGTATTGATTTGTATTGTAATTTTACTGTCTGCCCCCATATTGTAAAGCACTGCGCAAACTGTTGGCGCTAAATAAATCCTGTATAATAATAATACTATTATCACCTCTTTATAATGTACTTACATACCTGTGCCTGGACAGAGAAGAGCCCACAGGAGAAGGACACGGAGGGAGAACATTTCTGCAGTCGTTGTGGTTGGTCTGTGTGAAGGAAGAATGAGAACTTGAGAAGTCAGAGGAAGAAGATTCTGCATCGCAAAACTTGTGTTTCCTTCTTTTTAAAATCCTGATGAGATAATGCACCCACAAGCAATATTTACTGAATGTGATTTACTGTATATCTCAGAACCCCACAACTCTAAACACCTCAAATCTGATCTGTTTTTCCTGCTTTAAGAGTTAAGGACCTCAAGAGGGTATCTGATCCTTATAGAGAAGGTACCAACATCTCTATCAGAAAATATAACAATATACCAACGTGGGACTTGTCAGGTATCAATACACAATACTAGTTTATAAAGTTCATAAGTTTATTTGTTCTCCATAAAAGTATTCATTGAAACATTGAGACTGGTACAGACTATGTGCAACTTAGAATGTCCCATCTCTTTGTCCCTCCTGAATAGTATCACAGGTTCCAGATTTATACTTGAATATCCAAGAATTGTCAATATAGTATATGCAATGGGGAGAAAAATGTTTTGACATGTTTCATGGACTATATTTGCTACTTCCTCCACAGAAGAGCGGGTTGGTGAAGCCCCAAGGATAACAAGGACATCTATAGAAAACATCCCATGTAGATAATTCAACATATACAGTATGTGGTCATGAGAATTCCTTATACAGTGGCCCCAGAACTTCTACTGGCAGGATAACTATAGTGTGTATCTCAGCCGGTTATTTCACCACAATATATTCCTTATCCACTCCAAATATTCACCATTGTCTGTGATTTGTCACATGATGCCAGATAAGATACAAATGGCCACACCATCTTCCCAGGTCACTCAGGAAAATCCCCTGATGAAATGGCAAACATAGTCCCCAAAACACATCTAGAAGAAAAATCTTTCTGTCTGGAGGTTTAGTGAATGTCCCAAGCAAATGGGTGTTTGCCTGAGACTATCCTCCAGCTGCAGTGGGATTTGAAAAGTTCAATCTCAGTGGTTACTGAGCATACAAAGCTAAGCAGGACAATAACTTCACAACAGGATATAGAAACGTTATAAGAAGACCTCAATAAAAATAGAGAAGGGTGAGCAACTACATGGCAAATGAGGTTTAATAATGAAAAATATAAAGTAATGTATTTGTAAGCTAAAAATAGAAATGCAAGTTACTAGTTAGGGGGAGAAGCTCTGGGGGGGTTCCAGGATGCAAAAAGATCTGGGGGTCCCAGTAGATCACAGGTTCAGCAATAGCATGCCATGCCAAGCTGCAGCAGGCAAAGTCAGCAAACTATTACCATGCATTAAAAAGGGGATTTAATCCAGAGATAAAACTATAATTCTGCCACTTTACAAAACTCTGGTGTGACCACATCTTGAATATGCCGTCCAGTTCTGGTCACCAGTCCTCAGGGGGGATGTACAGGAACCGGAGAGATTCCAGAGAAGGCCAACAAACCTAATAATGAGACTGGAGGAGTAACAGTATAGGAATCTCTATAAAGATTAAATGTATTCTCCCTAAGAAGAGATGCTTAAGAGGGAACAGGATCACAATATACAAGTATCTAAAGGGTGATTCTATTCAGTCTCAGGACAAAACATGGTGTCACCTACCTGGTCTTGAGGCCAAGATGTTGAGAGGGTTTCACTTGCGGCTGAGTGTACAACACCTCGGGAGACAGTGACAGGAGATGCTGAGCCCAAAGGAGCACAGGTTATCAGCTGTATGGTAGTCAGATGGATCTGCAGTGGTGATGCCTCTTCAGGAAATAGCCGGGCACTGGAGGAAGCTGATCCAGGATGACAGTCTGGGAAGTGCAGGTGGATCACAGCAGGCCGGATGAGGCAGGAGATGTGGTCAGGAATGGAAGCCAAGGTCAGAGCACAGTGGTCAAGCAGAGGAGTAGACAGGAGCGTGGTTGGAGGCATAGGGTCATACACAGGAGGTAACCAGGAACAGGTCAGTGGAACAAGCCCAAGGTGAGAGCCAGGAGAGAAGCAAGGGGAAGTCTAGAAATATGCCGGGTTTGTAACAGGAAATCCAGAAGTAACAAGCACACAGGAACACGGGTATCAGAGAGCTGAAGACCAGTCAGCAAACTCCGTGAGCAACTGTCATCTTTATAAAGACCGGAGGGTGTCAAGATCTTTAGCACATGGCATTCGTCAGTACCAGGCTAGGTATTGATAACCGTGCCAGGCCTTAGAGCCAATCCTCCCTGGCTTATCCCCCGACATGTGGCCACTCAATCAAGTTGGTTGAGAAGAGGTTTACTTTAAACTAGATAAGGAGTTCTCTATTGTTAGAGCCGTGAGGATGTGGAACTCCCTTCCACAGTTGGTGGTGTCAGTGGGGAGTCTCGATAATTAAAAAACGTTTAAATGGGCATCTTAGCGAATGGAATATACAGGGATATGGGAAATGGTAGTGACATAGATACATACACACCCACACAGTTTGAACTGGATGGACTGGTGTAGGACAAATTCCTCTAAAACTTTATTAGGGCATACAAGTAAATCACAGGATATGGGAGCTGTCATTCTTAACCCTCTGTCCTCCGGAAGGTTTTACACCCTTTGTGACTAAAGCATTTTTTGTGATTCATCACTGTGCTACTTTAACTGACAATTAATCAATTAATTAATGAATTAAATAACTAGCAGTTCGGTCATGTAACACTATACCCAAATAAAATTTACATCATTTTTTGCTAAAATGAGTATGTTGCGGTCATATTGGTTCACTGACCAAATTTACCATATGCCCGTGTTGTCTGCCTCCATGACCAGGGCACAAATTGAGCAGATCTTGCGGTTCATGCACTTCAATTGTAATGAACTCTGTTGTCCTTGTGGAGACCCTGAATACGATCAGCTCTACAAAATTCGGCCCCTCGTAAACCACTTCAACCAACGTTTTGCAGCCTTGTTTACTCCCCATCAAGCTGTCTGCGTTGATGAGTCCCTGATTAAGTTTTCTGGCCGCTTTTCATTCAAACAGTATCTTCCCAGCAAGTGTGCCAGATACGGGGTCAAGATGTATAAGCTCTGTGAGGTGTCTACTTTCCAACATGTGGTCATTTGGGGGGGTTTTGTGCCATCTTGGCATTTTATGGCCTTCGAAACTGTGATAGGTAGTGAGTAGTGAAATCAAAAATTTACGCCCTTAGAAATCTTGAAGATGTTCCTTGGTTTTCGGGGCCCCGTACGCGACTAGGCTCCCAAAAAGTCCCACACATGTGGTATCCCCGTACTCAGGGGAAGCAGCAGAATTTATTTTGGGGTGCAATTCCACATATGCCCATGGCATGTCTGAGCAATATATCATTTAGTGACAACTTTTTGTAAAAAACATTTTTTCTTTTTGTCATTATTCAATCACTTGGGACAAAAAAATAAAATATTCAATGGGCTCAATTTCCTTAGGGTGTCTACTTTCCAAAATGGGGTCATTTGGGGGGGGTTTGTACTGCCCTGCCATTTTAGCACCTCAAGAAATGACATAGGCAGTCATAAACTACAATCTGCGTAAATTCCAGAAAAAGTACCCTAGTTTGTAGACGCTATAACCAATAAATATACGCTTATTGACATTTTTTTTACCAAAGACATGTGGTCGAATACATTTTGGCCTAAATGTATGACTAAAATTGAGTTTATTGGATTTTTCTTATAACAAAAAGTAGAAAATATTATTTTTTTTTCAAAATTTTCGGTCTTTTTCCGTTTTTTATCGCAAAAAATAAAAATCGCAGAGGCAATCAAATACCATCGAAAGAAAGCTCTATTTGTGGGAAAAAAAGGACGCAAATTTTGTTTGGGTACAACATCGCACGTGCAATTACCAGTTAAAGCGACGCAGTGCCAAATTGTAAAAAGTCCTCTGGTCTTTGGCCAGCCAAATGGTCCGGGGCTGAAGTGGTTAAAGGCTACCAAACAGTCATTTTCTAAAATGGGTGTCAGAGGAATTATATATGTGTGAGTTATGATGTGGAACGTTTATGTTCATGAATATCATACAATTTGGGTTTACATGTATTGCCCATGTCGGGACCCAGGTGTGAACCTCTAACCATGACTGCGTCTGGCAGAGTCTCTTCATGCTGAGCCACCTGGAATGCTGGACAGCCCTCTGGACAATTCCTTAAACGATCTTGCCTTGAACCTTGAACTCTTACCTCCTCGCATGAACTTCCTATTTAAGTAATGCCTTTGCACTTCCTGTTTGACAGATTATTGTGCTCTCTCCTTGCAATATCTCACTCCTGTTACCCTTGCTGCCATCCCTATCTGTGCTACCACTCATTACTAACCTTTGGCTTGTTCCTTGACTACACTTCTGCTTAATCCCTAACTGCTATATTTGTTACTGAACTCGGCTTGCTCACCTCCTGCTGGGGTGATTCTGAGGACCACAACCTGGTACTAATATGCAGCAAAACCCATCCCCACCATCAGGAGCTCTGATGAACACAGGTTAGTGCTTAGACTTCACATGTCAGGTGAGCCCATGTCATATACCAGGGTGACTTGCTCCTGTATTTATCCAGCTGGTCAGTGGGAGCCTCTCTACTGCTATAGCTACTGGTCTCCAAGCCTGACCCCTGACCATGACAGTCCTATTACCTGGACTTGGGCACTAATGCCGCATACAGACGATCGGAATTTCTGACAACCAAACTTGTCTTGCATACACAAGGTCGCACAAATTTTGTCGGAAATTCCGATTGGCAAGAACGCAGTGACGTACAACACGTACGATGACCCGAGAGAAATTAAGTTCAATAGCCAGTGCGGCTTTTCTGCTCGATTCCGAGTATGCGTGGACTTTTGTGCGTCGGAATTGTGTACACACACTCAGAATTTCTGACAACAAAGTTTTTGGTCGGAAAATTTGAGAACCGGCTCTCAAACAATTGTTGTCGGAAATTCCGACAGCAAATGTCCGATGGAGCCTACACATGGTTGGAATTTTGCCTTTGCCCAATCATGGCTCTCACAGCACATTGCGCTGTGATTGGCCAAAGCATACAGTTTAGGTGTATTCTTTGGACAATCAGCAGCTGTTAATGCACTGCGATCTTGCAGTGCATTATGGGGCGCTCTGCGGTGGGCAAACTTCCCGCGAGCGCCCCATATGTCCATTTGTTCTACGAACAAATGCACACCCGATGTTTGTGTCAAACTTACATTCGACTCGAACATCGGGACCATCCCTTCTTCCTTACTTCCCACCCTGGGCCGTCATATGATGTCTGGGACTTTGAGTGGAGATATCTGAGTGATGGGTGCAGCTGAAGGCATCATTCTTTTCTGCTGGTGATTCCCTGAACCGTAAAATAGATCATAGCGGCTTGATTGTTTTTACAGGAGATGATGTCTTCCCCCTCCCATGCATCTACTGGCTCGCCCGTGCGATCGGCAAACCGGAGAAGGAATTTGCCGGCTGGGGAAGTTTACCATCGAGAATACCGAGGACCAGATGGTCTCCGGCAGTCTCTATTACCTTCGGAGACCCAGGCACGATGTTATGACTTCATGTCCAGCCCAGCAGATGTAAACACTGCCAATATTTTTTGTTTTATTTTGATCTCAGGCTTTTTTGCCTAGAGGAGAGATGTGGGGTCTTATAGACCCCACATAGTTACATAGTTACATAGTAGGTGAGGTTGAAAAAAGACACAAGTCCATTGGACATTTTTTTTTTCAATAATTGTTTATTGATTTTTATAAAAGAAACAGAAGTTATGGCAATACAAACAGACCTCTCTTTGTGAGCACATTCTACAGATGTCATCTTATCACTGTCCACACTGCAGTGGCGGAATTACCAGGGTCGCAACAGTCGCAGTTGCGACTGGGCCCGGCATTCCGCCACTGTGGGGGGGGCCCAGTGGGGTTGATCTTCACACACAGCTCTGAGCGGAGATTGTGTGTCATAGAACAGTAGCACAGAGAGACACCGGCGGCATTAACGTTCTATTTGCCCTTCCGTCCTCTCTGGCAGGGGATGAGAGAGGACACACTCCGCAGACAGTCAAGTGTGAAGCCTCTGGAGCCGACATGTGACATAGTGACGTAGTCTAGACACCGGTTCAGATTGGTTGCGTACCTGTTCGCTGACACTCACGTAGAGCGGTAGTGATGGTAAACACCTATGTGGAGCTTCTCAGTAGCATCCTATTGGTTGGCTGGATCGATTTACCGTCGCCATCTTTTTCTAACCAGAAAGTTGCGCTTTACATGTCGCTAACAGCTGTTTGAGGTTTGTTAATATTTTTACACATATATATAGGCATAGCAGTGTCAAACAGGCATATACCCCAGTCGAAGTCTTATGTAGACGAAACGCGTCGGTTTTTTATATGCCTGTTATGCCACAACTTTTGTAAGCGCTTTTTAATACTTGTTTACATTCGGTTCCTCATTGTTCTAAGGAGCCCAGGATGTTTTTATTTGGAATTTTTTTAATAAAATTACCTTTTGGAGCAATCTCACACTATGTGGAGATATTTTTTTCATTGAGGGCTACATCCTTTTCACGTCGCTTGTGGGGACCTGATTTACCCATCTTTACACTACTTGTTATTGCGGAGATCCCAACGCAGGAAGACTCTGAGTAGAAGACCGGTGAGTGACGTGGCCACCCCTACATCAATTCTGGCTGTGGAATTTGATCGGTTCCCCCTGGGACAACCATCTTGGTCTCCCGCCTACAAGCCTGTTAGACTCTCAGCCGTACGGCTAGTGAGTCCATCTGCTCCAGTAAGGGTGTTTAATTTGCTTACACACGCTTTGGCCACTCAACTCGTACATCATTTCTGAGTTTGTTCCAGCTGTGGATGTCTGATACATTCTGCTGAAGGCTCCGTATGCCAGTCTGTACTCTCCGCTGTAGGCTCCATAAGCCAAATTCTTAAACAATCATATATGCTCGTTCCGTGAACATGTACACTATATTGCTTTGAACACATTAAGAATTTTTCGAGGTTTATTCCTTATCTAGTTTACACCTAATTATGTTTGCACTCATTAATGTTTGTTGCACACATGTGTATATTTCCTTATAGTTTTAGGATTTTTTGTGCATTATTTTGGTTGGTTTGGATTCACAGACACATCCGTGTCCTCCTACACATTTTTATTGTGTTGTTTTTCTCACATTGATTTGTTTTCCTTAAAACTTTATTATGCATACTTGACACCCAGACAATCATTCTGGTTCGTCTTGCTTAATAAAGAACACCATTTTTAGCGCCACATTTTATTATTTTATTTGTTCACAATTGGTCTGATTGTTATGTTGGCTGCTCCTGATACCTTAGTTGGCGCAGTATTTCTTTATATACCCATTCTAGAAGTTATGGCAATACAAACAGACCTCTCTCTGTGAGCACATTCTACAGATGTCATCTTATCACTGTCCACACTGCAGTGGTGGAATTACCAGGGTCGTAACAGTCGCAGTTGCGTCTGGGCCCGGCATTCCGCCACTGTGGGGGGGGCCCAGTGAGGTTGATCTTCACACACAGCTCTGAGCGGAGATTGTGTGTCATAGAACAGTAGCACAGAGAGACACTGGCGGCATTAACGTTCTATTTTCCCCTCCGTCCTCTCTGGCAGGGGATGAGAGAGGACACACAGCTGATCTCACGGCTCCCCCTTCTCCCCCCTCCCCTCTCCTGTGTGCTCCGCGGGCAGTCAATTGTGAAGCTAAAGAGCTTACATTTCCCGCGGAGCACACAGGAGAGGGGAGGGGGGAGAAGGGCGAGCCGTGAGATCAGCTGTGTGTCCTCTCATCCCCTGCCAGAGAGGACGGAGGGGAAAATAGAACGTTAATGTCGCCGGTGTCTCTGTGCTATTGTTCTATGACACACGATCTCCGCTCAGAGCTGTCCGGCACTAATGGAATCTAATAGCATTCACTGATGAGCACTGATAGACGGCACTGATGGGCACTGTTGGGCACTGATGAGCACTGATAGAAGGCACTGATGGGCACTGATAAAAGGCACTGATGGACACTGATAAAAGGCACTGATGGGCACTGATAGGAGGCATTTATGGGCACTGATAGGAGGTACTGATGAGCACTGATAGACGGCACTGATGAGCACTAATAGAAGGCACTGATGGGCACTGATGAGCACTGATAGAAGGCACTGATGGGCACTGATGAGCACTGATAGAAGGCACTAATGAGCACTGATAGATGGCACTGATGAGCACTAATAGATGGCACTGATGAGCACTGATAGACAGCACTGATGAGCACTGATAGAAGGCACTGATGAGCACTGATAGAAGGCACTGATGGGCACTGATGAGCACTGATAGATGGCACTGATGAGCACTGATAGAAGGCACTGATGAGCACTGATAGACAGCACTGACGAGCACTGATAGAAGGCACTGATGAGCACTGATAGAAGGCACTGATGGGCACTGATGAGCACTGATAGAAGGCACTGATGAGCACTGATAGAAGGTACTGATGAGCACTGATAGAAGGCACTGATGAGCACTGATAGAAGGCACTGATGGGCACTGATGAGCACTGATAGAAGGCACTGATGAGCACTGATAGAAGGTACTGATGAGCACTGATAGAAGGCACTGATGAGCACTGATAGAAGGCACTGATGAGCACTGATAGAAAGCACTGATGGGCACTAATAGAAGGCACTGATGGACACTGATAAAAGGCACTGATGGACACTGATAGGAGGCACTGATGGGCACTGATGAGCACTGATAGACGGCACTGATGAGCACAGATAGAAAGCACTGATGGGCACTAATAGAAGGCACTGATGGACACTGATAGGAGGCACTGATGGGCACTGATGAGCACTGATAGGCCACATTGATGAGCAGTGATAGGCTGCACTGATAGGTGGCACTAATGTGCACTGATAGGCTGCACTGATAGGTGGCATTGATGGGCACTGATAGGTGGTGAATTAGTGAAAATTTTCCTTCGCGCTGGTAGATGTAAATTAAATAAATGGTGACTAAATCGTTTCTAATAAAAAATCTTATAAGCAGGTGTCAATATTGCAGCAAAACGGGGGTGTTTCACACCAAACACTTGATACAGTGAGAGGGCGGCTTTGCACATTGAAGCACAAGTGAGAGGGCGCTGAGAACGCCAGATCATTCATTTTTTACTCTACCTGTTTTGAATGTTTTAAATGTAAGAAGAATAACCTAATAAACACCCCCCTCTTGATTTTAAAACGTTAATACACTAGTGGAGCCTTTCTTCTCTCTCCTCCTCCCCTGTTTATCTTCCTTGATACTGAGTTTTACTAGAGCGGAGTGACAGAGAAGATATCATGGAGAGATAACAGCAAAGAAGGAGAGGTTCCCAGACACTGCTTCCACGTCTTAAAGTCATAACAACCCATATGCCTGTTTATTGCATAATCAAGGTGAGAGTTCTGAGAGACCACACTAGGAGGCACCACCACAAGAATAACACAACCAGCATACAAGATAGAACAGATCCAAATAGAAAAAACTATTTTTAATATATTTTCAGCATTTGCCACCTTGTTTTCATGAACTTTTTACTCATATTTATAACTATCCACCTCACCACTTGCACTTTATAGTCACACTTTATGAACTTTGACACTCCTTTTAAATAATTATTGCTGAATTGTGATTATTTATGTATTTATGTATAATGGGTTATACATATTATTTGTGGTAGCACTTTAGAACAAATGAAGTTCACTCATAATTATTTATTTATTTATGTTTATTTATCCACGGATTTAATTTGTTCCCACGATTTTTGTGTCACAAGAGTAAAACAGATTCCTTTTTAATATATTTTAGCACCATCACTTTATCTATAGATAGTGGGTATTGTCACATGTGGCTAATATAGAGATCTTTGATTACAGTAATTATAGCCGTAACAACCACTATCCAATAGCTTTGTTTATGTCTACCCAATTTGCACATATGAAGCACTAATATTGCGCGAAATATATTTAATATCTACTGATAGGTGGTACTGATGGGCACTGAGGAACACTGATAGGCAGAACTCAGGCAGTAATGATAGGCAGAACTCAGGCAGTAATGATGGGCACTGATAGGCGGCATTGATGAGCACTGATAGGCGGCATTGATGAGCACTGATAGGCGGCATTGATGAGCACTGATAGGCGGCATTGATGAGCACTGATAGGCGGCATTGATGAGCACTGATAGGCGGCATTGATGAGCACTGATAGATGGCACTGATGATTGGGGCACTGATTATCAGTTTAACCAATTTGGGAGGGTGTCTATGGACACCCTCCCAAAATTGGAAGCCTGGGGCTCGGATGGAAGGGGGGCCCATCATGGTTTCTTGCACCGGGGCCCTGAAGGTTCTAGTTATGCCTCTGCCACACTGTATTTGTTTCATCTACTGAGAAGATCCATGAACTGTTCTTTACCATTTTGCGGACTTATTTGTATTTATATCTTTATTTTTATTCTCACTACATTTTAATATTTTTCCACGATTGTGCACCGCCACTTTTATTTTCATTTTATATCCATTTTTATTATTTTTTGATACATATTTTTTCTTTGATTCGTTTACTGACATTCCTTGTTTTTGTCAAGAGGCATTATTTAGCCATCCAGCACTGTGATTTATCCACTTTTACATTTTATATTTCCTATTATCATTTTTGATGTGTCCATTTATGATTACATTGTGGGTATCCCACTGATTTATGGTTTTGCGCGACATCATTTTGTATATGCAATACAAACAGACCAATTAAACAGTTGCACGGTCAACTCCGTTGCATGGGGGTAGTAGAATGATGTGTTGAACATAGATGTGTTCCGCTAAACAATGCAATAACTATCACCAATACGTATGACAACTGGAGCCCCATCTATTACAGCTCAATTATAATAGTCGTTGGTGCTAAGGTTCATACCCTGTTTCCCCGAAAATAAGACCTAGCATGATTGTCAGTGATGGCTGCAATATAAGCCCTACCCCCCCAAAATAAGCCCTACCCTATTTCCCCGAAAATAAGCCCTACCCTGAAAATAAGACCTACAAGGACTTTAACTAGAGCTTATTTGGGGGGGTAGGGCTTATATTGCAGCCATCACTGACAATCACGCTAGGTCTTATTTTTGGGGAATCAGGGTATCTATATGGGTCCAGCTCTCCTGGGTACTTACTGTGTCCGTGGGAATTGGCCCCTCCTTTCATGACAGTCATACGCATGCCAACGTTCTGAGAACGGATGTTTACCCAGTGTTCTCAAACCAAGATTTCCACAGAGACCAATGTAGAAGGGAGTGTTTCCTTCTTCCTGAGCAGGACGCCATCATCGGTTCATATGTACAATGCAGGTTAGTTAAGTCTATCACTTCTATGAGGGAGGGGGTTAAACAGGCTTTTCCAATTTTTTTGTAAGTGTTAGTCTCCCTGCTAATAGTATGTGGGTAATAGAGTGTCGAAGGTCAGGTGGAATGTTTTCCAGACCCAACGAGAGGATTGCTAGTTCTGGGTTTGGAGAGATGTTTTGACGGGTGATTGCGGATAGTACAGTAAATACATCCGCCCAATATTGTGATCGTTTGGGACAGCTCCATAGGGTGTGCAATAGGTCACCTTTTTGTCCGCATTGTCTCCAACACCGATTGGATAGTTGGGGGTAGAACGTGGATAATTTCGCTGGAGTTGAGTACCACCAGAGCGTTATTTTAACCGTAAGTTCTCATAATGTGGAACAACTGGAGACTTTTTGTGTGGTCTTGTACACTGTGGTCCATTGATGTGATGTGAAAGGTTTACCGAGGTCGCTCTCCCATTGTGCATAGGCTTTGGACTTGGTGAAAGTGTTTTTCTGTTGGAAGATATTGTAGAATAAAGTTATTCCTTTCAGGCTTGGGGATGGGGATGATAGGTATGCCCATGCTGAGGCTTGGATAGTAAGGTGTGGGACCCTTTAGTAGAGAGTGTTTAATTTGCAGGTATTGGTATAGGTCATTTTGAGACAGGTTAAACTCATTCTGAAGCATCGAGAAGGGTTTTATGATGTTGTTGGAATACAGGTGTTGTAGGTGCGTTATCCCCTTCCTAGCCCAAGGAACAAGGGATATCTGTGCTATGAGAGGGTTTAGATCTGTTAGAGGAATTTCTAATGTAGTATTCGCTGGGTAGTGTCTAGTGTCATTTAATAATCGTAACCAGGTTTTGAATGAAACTGTCATAGTGGGAGGTAGGAATGAGGGGGTACTTGCTCCTAATGTTGCACTAAATAGCCATTCCATTGCTAATCCTGGAGGATTCCATAACTTACCAAATTGTTGTTGGCGTTGGACGAAACCATTCCCTTAGTTGGGTCAGTATGGAAGCAGAAAAGTAGTCATGGAAGTCAATATACCCCACACCTCCATTAAATCTATTTTTGATTAGGGTGGAGTGGGAACATTTGGGTTTTCTTCCCTGCCAAACGTATTTCGATAATAGGGTTTGTAGAGATTTAAAGTAGCTTATTGGGATTGGGATTCGTAGCATGTGGAAGAAATATAAGATTTGGATCATTTTAAATGTCTACCCATCCAGGAGAATTCCCATTTTGCTGCTTGTTGTAGATCGTTTTCTATTTTGGCACGAAGGGGGAGGTAATTGTGTTGGAAACGTGTTTTGATCTAGTAAGTTGGATGCCTAGATAGGAGATGCTGGTTTTAGCCCAAGTGTATGATAATGATTGCTGCAGGAGGTTTCCCATGACAGCATCAATACCTATGTCAAGGATTTGTGATTATTTATTTAAGGCTTATTTTGTGTTCACGAGAGTTATTAACAATGCCTGAGATTTTAGTGTTAGATCTGATGTGTTTGGCTAGGAGTTCCATTACCAGGTTGAAAATTAAGGGGGATAGGGGACATCCCTGCCTTGTGCCATTCGTGATTTTGAATGGGGTAGAGAAAAGATTGGACGTATAAACTCTTGCCGAAGGAGTGGAGTAAAGGGCTGAAATGGCTTGGAGAATATGGCCTTCGAATCCGAATTGATTTAATACCAGGGTAAGGTAGTTCCAGTTAACTCTGTCAAACGCCTTCTCTGCATCTAAAGATAGAAGCAGAGAAGGCGTTCCAGTTGCAGTCGTGTGGTGGACGATATTAATGAATCTTCTCGTTGTGTCTGACGTTTTGCTGGCCTTTAGTGAAGCCTGTTAGGTCCAGGTGTATAAGTGAAGGGAGTATGTCAATTAGTCTGCATCAAATATATGTCAAAGAAAATTTTTTATTGCATGTCCCGCCTGCACGCGACCCCGTATACCTCAGCTCCCGGGTCGGACATTTTTTCTGGTCCCTGTTTCCATACCCGCTACACCCTGTTGTACTGATCACATGTAAGTACTCAGGGTGGGCTTTCTTGCCTTCCCCTAGTATGATCAGCTACACTTATGCCCCGTACACACGGTCGGACTTTGTTCGGACATTCTGACAACAAAATCGTAGGATTTTTTTCGACGGATGTTGGCTCAAACTTGTCTTGCATACACACGGTCACACAAAGTTGTCGGAAAATCTGATCGTTCTAAACGCGGTGACGTAAAACACGTACGTCGGGACTATAAACGGGGCAGTAGCCAATAGCTTTCATCTCTTTATTTATTCTGAGCATGCGTGGCACTTTGTCCGTCGGATTTGTGTACACACGATCGGAATTTCCGACAACGGATTTTGTTGTCGGAAAATTTTATATCCTGCTCTCCAACTTTGTGTGTCGGAAAATCCGATGGAAAATGTCCGATGGAGCCCACACACGGTCGGAATTTCCGACAACACGCTCCGATCGGACATTTTCCATCGGAAAATCTGACCGTGTGTACGGGGCATTAGACTAATCATATTTTACTATACTTTCTAGATGTCCCCATGCTATCGCCCCTGATGAGTGTCTTTCACACGAAATGCGTCGGACATTTTGGGATGCAGACATATATGTCTATAGTATATTTATACCTTACTTCAGAACAATTTTCATTTTCTTCATTTACAATTTTACTGTGTATACCTTTATCTCCAGTGAAAGTGCTGCTGTAACATCACATGTATACATATGGAATTATTTGTGTTGTTTGTATTATTCATCAATTGTGACCACTATAGGGCACCATGTGGGTATATATATATATATATATATATATATATATATATATATATATATATATATATATACTCTTGATGTCTGTATTACGTGTGCACATACATATGTGCTTGTAAATACTTTATGGAATGATATTTATTGCAATGTCTTTTATATATGTGGTCCATGGTATTAATATGATTGTGCATTTTATCATGAATAATAAATATGTAATTTTTCATCCAGTCTTTTCCACGGTGTCCATGACCTCATTTTAAAGTCCCAATTCTCCTAGTTAAAAGTGAAAGAAAAATTTCTAAAACATTAGCAGCGCTAGTGCAAAAATAGCAAATATTTAAAAATATCAATGAAGTTGCTTAAGAGAACACTTAAACAAAGTATCAAATGGTGATCCACTCAGTGAAAATCCGTTAAGAATAGGCAGGTGAGTATAAACTAGACGATCGTGGAAGAAAATATTAGCAGCGATCCCAAGTCAGCATCACCACACCACTTGTGCCACAGCCCTGTAGCTAATCCACTTACCAGACCCAGCTGATTAACACGCTTATCAATCAAAGGGATAATCGCTGTTCACTGGATACTTCATCTGTATTTTGCTCATTGCAAGCAATAGATAAAAAAATCCCACATAGCGTAATCCAGTACAACAATTATTTATTAATTTAAAATTACCGTATTTATCGGCATATAACACGCACTTTTTTCCACTTAAAATCAGGGGAAAATCGTGAGTGCATGTTATAGGCCGACCCCCGCCAATTTTGTTCTGATCGGAGCGATCGCGGCAATAGTATATACAGCCGTGTGTAAATTCAAATATGGCGCCAAGACTGCAGGGACTCGTCGGAGCTGAGATATACATACCCGAGTGTCCTCGGCTTTTCTCGGCGCCGCTCACAGTCCCGCCCAGTCCCACCATTGGACCTGTGTCATGTCCGTCATAGGGCGGGACTGGGCGTGACTGTGAGCGGCGGCGGGAAAAGCTGAGGACACTCAGGTATGTGTATCTCGGCTCCGACGAGTCCCTGCAGTCTCAGGCGCCATATTTGAATTTACACACGGCTGTATATGTAGGCGGCGATCGCGGCGATCCCACAAGGCTGCACTGACAAGGCTGCACTGGGGCAAAGCTGCACTGACACTGAAAAGGCTGCAGATGGACAGATAATGCTGCATTGATGGGCATTTTAATGTAAGTTTTTCTTCCTTAAACTTCCCTCCTAAAAGTTTTTTTTCCTTAAAATTCCCTCCTAAACTTGGGGTGCGTGTTATACGCCGATAAATACGGGTATCTCACAAAATGATAATATAAGGGCATGTAACATCAATACTATGTCAGTCATGCATTCCCCTCTAACCTCTCACCGTTCCAGCGGTGTTACCGGGAAGGACAGACGAGGATAAGCCGACTCTGTAGATAGCTACGTAGCAATGGAGGAGGGCGTAAATCCGCCTGGGCCTGGGGATTTAGAATCAGGTCATTTTTCAATGGAGAGTTTGATTTCTTCCTCTGTGAATGGGGTGTTTAGATATGCAAGTTGTTCAGGTGATAATGAGGGGAGTTTAATGTGGTTGAGGAAGGATTGGATTTCATCCTGGGTGGGTTGATGAGTTTGGGAATCTGTTTTCAGGTTGTAAAGGTCACTGTAGTATGTGCTAAAAGCATTTGGCAATGGCTTAGGGGTTGATTAGTTTGTTCTTAGAATGTGGGTGGTATAAGTAGAGGTGGACCGATATATTTGGTGTTTTTTACTTAATCGGCATCGGCTGATTGTGCTGATAAAAAAGGCTGATGTCAGCGGACTTGCAAATGACTTCTGTAATAGAAGTCAATACAAGTTGCCTGAAAACTTCTGTGAAGACTTCTCCCCTCCTCTGGGCAGCCAAATCTGATAAAAAGAACCTGAAGGATACAATGTTTACACTTATGAATGAACTGAGCTCCCTGTGTAGAATTTCTCAGTTTAACCATTTAAAGACTAAATCTTTTCTGACATTTGTTGCTTACAAGTAAAAATTCCTGTATTTTCTGCTAGAAAATCACTTAGAACCCCCAAACATTATATTTATATATTTTTTTAGCAGAGACCCTGGGGAATAAAAAAGTGGTTGTTGCAATATTTTATGTCACACGGTATTTGCGCAGCGGTCTTTCAAACGCAATATTTTTTGAAAAAATACACTAATAAATTTAAAAGAAAACTAAGCAGTAAAGTTTGCCCATTTTTTTTCATCCAAAAGTTTTGATTACCTGTTTTTGTGTATTTAATATTTAAGATATAGTTTTTTTTATTTTTTTTTTTAATCTAAATTCTACATACAAGTGAAATGATTGGAGGTTTGTTTTGTTTAATAAATGTTTAAATGTAACAAATTTTCTGTATCACTTATTACTTAAGGCTGCTTTCACACTGGAGCGGGCATGCGTTGACGGTAAAACGCTGCTAGTTTTAGCGGCGCTTTACCGTCATTTTAGCGGCGCTATTCGGCTGCTAGCGGGGCGCTTATAACCCAGCTAGCGGCCGAGGAAGGGGTTAATTGCGCCCCTGAAGCGCCGCTGCCGAAATGCTTTGCGGGCGCTTTGGTAGCGGTGCGCATTCATTTCAATGGGCAGGAGTGGTGGAGGAGGGGTATACACCGCTCCAAAGATGCTGCTTGCAGGACTTTTTTCTAACATCCTGCCAGCGCATCGCCTCGGTGTGACAGCACTCGGGATCTCACACTAAGACTGCAGGGGAGCCGTTTTACAGGCACTTTACAGGCGCTATTTTTAGCCCAAAAGCGCCTGAAAAACTGTTAGATTTTATGAGATGAAGGGAAAAAAAAAAAAATCGGCCTAATATATCGGCCCAAAAAAATCGGCATCACATATCGGCCATCGGCCGCCGCGATTTCTAAATATCGGCATCGACATCGACCAGAGAAAAACCCATATCGGTCGACCCCTAGGTATAAGTATGCGATTTTGGATTTTATGAGATGGCCTTAGATGCGGGCTGCCATTGCCCTACCCGCTTTCTTGCTTGTTGCGTACGATCTGGCTTTTAGTTGTTTTTGTTTAATTTCAAATCCTTCAAGAAGGAAGGATCTAAGGTCTTGTCGTAGTTTAAATATTTGTGATTGCGAGTGTGTAGAGGGGGTTTGTTTTTTGTTTTGTAGATCCGCGGCTGATATGGCAGCTGTCAGCTCCTCAAAGCGCCGCATTTTGCTTTTTTTTTTAGTTTTGAGCCTAATTGAATAAAAAATCCTCTAATGTAAGATTTATGCGCGTTCCACAGTACCGCTGGGTCAGCCACTGAGCCTGTATTAATGTCAAAGAATTCCTCCAGTTTTTGTTGGAGGTGAGAAGTGTTGGTCTGATTTTGTAGAATTTGATTGTTTTACGCGCCATACGAATGAGCTAGGAATTGAGGATGAGTCAGCAATTTGTATAGTAACAGGTGCGTGGTCCGAACCATGTGGTGGTGTGGATTTGAGATGAACGTACATTTTGCAATAATATTTTGTCAGAGAGGAAAAGACCAATACGCGAGTAAGTGTCTGTGACAGCACCTCCAAATATCATATAAATCATTGCCTGTAAGCAAAGAGTTCAATGGGGATGTAAGTCTTTTGGGTCCTGTTGAAGAATCCAATTCCTGGTCTGGAACTAAATTGAAATCTCCACAAATGAGCAGGTGTCCCTGTTTTGATTACTTTATTTTCTTTATCGTCGCTTTAAGAAATGGCATCTGGCGGTGGTTGGGGGGCGTAAAGAGTTGCAATAGTATACTGGGTGTTGTCAATAGTGAAATTCAAAAAATAATAGACCTTCCTTCTGGGTCAAGGGTGCAATTTTGCAGTTGGAAGGATAGGGTGTCCCGGATGGCTATAAGAACTCCTCGTTGTTTTTTTTACGTAACAAGATTTGAATATATGTGGGAATGCCTTGTGTTGACGTAGTGGGGTAGCTTCTTTTGTGAAGTGCGTTTCTTGAACGTCACTATTGTGTTTTAAGGCGGTAGTCCACAAAGAGGCCCGTTTAGCAGGGTGGTTTAGGCCCTTCGCATTGATTGTTAGGATGTTGATGGCCATTATGGAAGTGTGGGGGACAATACGGTGGGTGTAATAGACTTACTTCAAAGTTATTAGTGTCTTGTTGGCAGCGTCCTGGTCCAACGTGTGGGATTTCCTTGGTACCCTGTTTCCCCGAAAATAAGACCTAGCGTGATTGTCAGTGATGGCTGCAATATAAGCCCTACCCCCCCCCCAAATAAGCCCTACCCTGTTTCCCCAAAAGTAAGCCCTACCCTGAAAATCAGACCTACAAGGACTCTAACTAGGGCTTATTTGGGGGGCAGGGCTTATGTTGCAGCCATCACCGACAATCACGCTAGGTCTTATTTTCGGGGAAACAGGGTAGCAGTAGATATGG
Organism: Lithobates clamitans; assembly: GCA_037952925.1. Classification (NCBI taxonomy): domain Eukaryota; kingdom Metazoa; phylum Chordata; class Amphibia; order Anura; family Ranidae; genus Lithobates; species Lithobates clamitans. The sequence goes on from JBBGZY010002053.1 coordinate 141,145, forward strand.
CACCTAGCTCCCTCAGCTGCTGGTCCTTGGTATTTGGGATAAACAGATAAAGTTAGGTTGTATGCTCTTGTTTGTACCCTTGGTTCCCTGAGTAAATAGTCGGTTGACTATGGGTGATGTAAGAGTATTGCAAATAACGTTCGCTAGTATCTGGTCCAAAGACACTGGATAGACGTTTCTTCATGGCGAACAAAAGTAAAAGAGAAAAAAAAAAGAAAACAAAAATTTGCTGAAGTTCATACATTAGATAACAAGTAGTGGTTCAAACTGGAACTCAAAGGTTAGTAAGTATTGCGGGTTACTAACCAAGTGTGGGGTACAGTTCAACAACAAATGGAATATATCTGTAAACCTGACCGGGGATGATGGTCGTGGTAATAAGTCGAACAGCAAGAGGTTCATTTAAAGCGGTTGTATAGTCAATTTTTTAACTTTTACCTACAGGTAAGCCTATAATAAGGCTTACCTGTAGGTAAAAAAAAAATATCTCCTTCTCTACCTGGCCTCTCCCAGTCTAATTCCCAGGCCTGACGGATATACAAATGTTTGTTGTTTGGGACGGGCTTCTGGGAGCCGTTCCATCTGTTTGAAGCTAATATGTATTTTGCCTTACGTCTCTAACATCTGATTAATCCCCAAAGAGTATGGTCTTGTATTATTTTGTTTGCTTTTGTTTGTACTTATAATTTTGAAAAATCAATAAAATACTTTGAACAAGAAAAAAAAATATCTCCTAAACCTGTACGGTTTAGGAGATATTCCCCTTGCTACGAGCCGCTGACTGCAGCGGCGCATGCGCACAGGGGTTTCTCGGCTGAAGGCCCGGCAGCTGCTGGACCTTGCCGGGGAAGAAATCTCCCGCGCGCATGCGTGGGAGTGACGACATTGCGGTTTCAGCCACTCACAGCGCTGGAGCCGCAATACCCGGAAGACACGCCGAGGCAAAATGTCAGCTACCTCAGCGTAGACAGGTAAGATACCGACGCCTCGTTCTAAGGTAAGTATTTCATAATGAGCTAGTATGCGGTGCATGCTAGCTCATTATGCCTTTTGCCTTACAGGGGTATAAAAAAAAGTGTCAGCGGGTATACAACCGCTTTAACTTTGGAATTCCTAAATTCCCTGTCGTGGTGGCCCTGGATCAGAGGACCAGAGGATGACGAGAAATCGCTCCTAGGCAATTCAGGAATTATATTCCACAAGTGTAGGAGTTTAAATCCTTCCATGGGCGCAGAAATTATGTGTGTTGTTCCTTCCCGGGTGATCACTATGGTAGCCGGGTGTCGCCATTTGTATGGGATTTTGTGGTTGCACAATGCTTTGGTTATCGTTTTCATTTGTCTTCTCATGTTTAAGGTGTATTTAGAAAGATCTGCATATAAGTGCACTCCATTGTAGGGTGCTGGGAGCATTTGGGATGTTCTGGCTTTTGTCAAGAGTTGCTCTTTAGTGGAGAAGAAATGGATCTTCGTTAGAATGTCCCTAGGCACTGATGCATCTAGGTGTTTAGGTTTGGGGATACGATGAATACGATCGATAGTGCATTCTATTGGGGGTTATTTCAGGTAACAGTTTGGCAATCATGTCACTGGCGTATTTATGTAAGTCAGACGGGGGTATTGACCCCCCTAGTTTTAACATTGTTTCTCCGCGAGCGATCTTCAAGGTCTGCGAGCTTTGATTTTATCCACTCATTATCGTCTGATTGATCTTTGCACACATCGATGAGATCGTGAACAGTGGTGGTGCATTCATCCATTTTGTTTTCAATATGCAGCACTCTGTCCCCTATCCCTTGAATTTCAGAGGAGAATTTATGGATGAGGGTGGAGAAGTTGATCATGAGGGAGGATTGTGAGGACATTAACATGTCCTTCATAGTTGTGTCCAGTAAAGGCTGTCCCGATATGTGGGGAAGGCTGCAATAGAGGATTGGAGGTGGAGGCCTATATTCTCTGGGCGGTCGTGGTTACTCACTGTAACTGAGGCCTTTGCTGATAGCTCCATTCTCATCCTCGCTTTGGCTGGGCTGTCTGGGGTCGGGCTGGATGCGGAGGGACTCCTGGGGAGTGAGGATGTCGGAACCGCGCCCCAATCTCCTGCATCTTCGTCTGGTAGATCTGTGTAGGAGAATGATGTTTTCTGCCCGTGGGCGCCGCCAGCGCCATCTTGCCCCTGCTCCCCGTCAGTGACTGGCATTGCGAAGAAGTCCGTCTGCTTTTTTAGGGTATCTTTCTTCTTTTCGCTTGCGGGATGTCTTTAGTGCAGGCTCCGGAGGTAAGCAAGGCTCTGTGTGGGCTCAGGTGAGGCGATGTCCCGCTGTAATGTCGCTTATTCTCCGGTCGGCTTGCAGAGCTGTGAGCTTAAGCAGCCATTTCGTTCACGCGCAAGCCACGCCCCCCAAAAAATTGGAAATTTGGCTCTACAGTATAGAATATGTAAAACAAGAAACATTGTTTATCTTATGACGTGTAAAGCATGTGCAATATAAAATGTTGGTAGGACGTCTAGAAGAATCAGAAATAGGATAAATCTTCCAATTTAGCAAAACATTTTGTTTAAGAGCATATTGTAGATATTAGTTTGTTTTCAGTTTGTTTGTTTTTTTTTTCAGGTTTTTTTTTTTTTTTTTTAAATGGAAACCAGAATACCATCGCAGGTAAACTGAATTAAGACCTTTTTTTTACCTTTTTTTTATATTATTATGAACAAATTATCTGGTCACAATTTCAGAGTAATTCATTCCACATGGAAATTAAAAATTTGCATTTTATTGTATGAAATTGTATGAAATTGGAAGCATAAAAAAATCACACATTTGTACCACAGATATTTTTTTACTGTTTTTTTTTAGCAAGGAAGCACTTTCTGAGCAATTGAGCAGTCATATTGCATCTGGAAATTAAAAATGAGTGTCTTATCTTGAGACTGAAGATGAAAAAAAAACACATTTGCAACATAGCTACTAAACCTTTTAGGATAGGTTGCAATTTCCGAGGCAGAGAGCAAAAAGATTGTATCTAAAAACAGATAATTCCTTTTTTTTCTAAAAATGCAAAAATTCACACATTTTCACCACAACTATTAAGCCTATTAAGACAGGCTGCAATTTTAAAGTGAGTGGACATATAGCATCTTGAAAAAAATGTAATTTGTTTATTTTATATTAAGTTGAAAAGAGAAAATTTTTAGAGATTTGCAGTATGACTTTGAAACATTGATTGAATAGGCTGCAATATCTGAAGGAGAAAGCAGATTGCACCTGGAAATTAATGTATTTTTTCAGAGACTGAAGACGGAAGAAATGTACACATTTGCACCACAGATTCCAAGCCAAGTTGCAATTTCTGAGGAGTTGAAGCAGGCATATAACATCTAGAAATAGAAAAAAAATTATATATATAGTATCTCACAAAAGCGAGTACACCCCTCAGATTTTTGTAAATCTTTTCTTCTATCTTTTCATGTGACAACACTGAAGAAATGACACTTGTCTACAATGTAAAGTAGTGATTGTACAGCTTGTATAACAGTGTAAATTTGTTGTCCCCTCAAAATAACTCAACACACAGCCATTAATGTCTAAACCGCTGGCAACAAAAGTCAGTACACCCCTAAGTGAAAATGTCCAAATTGGGCCCAATTAGCCATTTTCCCTCCCCGGTGTCATGTGACTCGTTAGTGTTACAAGGTCTCAGGTGTAAATGGGGAGCAGGTGTGTTAAATTTGGTGTTATCGCTCTCACTCTCTCATACTGGTCACTGGAACAGGCCTTGCCATGGTCCACCAAAGAAGTTAAGTTGAGATCACGTGCTCAGCGTCATATCCAGAGGTTGTCTTTGGGAAATAGACGTAT